>KI645545.1:0-11305 GCA_000505645.1 Steinernema monticolum
AAATTGTTTTAAGCGAGAGGAAAGACAGCCTAAGTTAACAACTGAATTCCAAACCATTACCGCATATGTATATGTGTTACATCCTTCTACGAACTGAAACCAACATTTCCTTCTCTCATCAATCAAACGAATGCGTGATAAACGCGGCCTTGAAGCTTGATCAAAGACTACAATGTAAGCACTCTGATGTTATCATTTGCGAGAGTCAACATAGTTGTCGTAACCGCAAACACTACAGTGGATCTAGGCTCTAGTGGTTAAAGCAAATTACATGATTAAGAACCTTCATCCTTTTATTCTTAACTCTATATTTCATTTGTATCCGATGACTTACAGTTAAGGAGACCATCGAATGTATTAAAATCGGCTCAAAGATTCAAACAAAGCCTTGAGTGAGATGAAGGGAAGGGAGGAGGTATGACCTTCACTGGTGAGGTAATTTCGTCAAAAACCGCGATTTCTTTGTCTCGAGGACGGTCAACCGCTCCAATGCTGCCGTTTGACGTTCGCGCGCAGAAGGCGAACGTTTCTTCCCTTCGAAGTCATCAACGCTCCATGTAATCCCTTAATCATTCTGATGCTTGGTACAATCTAATCTGAACGGGTTTCGCTTTCTTGTGCGCCGTTCCATTGTCTCTGCTCTAGCGTCTTTGCGTTGTTGTTGTGATGACGGATCACTAGTCGTCGATTCCATATACCAAAATTGGTCAAGAGTACCTATAATAAGCTGCGATTTGCGCATCGCTCGCACGACGACAAAGTCGATCTGCGAAAAACAGTCCTGAAATTCAGATCGTCGTTGTTTCGCCCCGGACGTCGCGCTTTTATACAAATGTTTGTGCGCAATTAACCCATTTCGATTATAAGAGATCCGAAAATGATAGAGCGCTCGCTGGTTTTCGTCGCATATTAACGGCAATGATTCTGGTGAGATCTCCGCACTTCCTGATCTCTTTCTCACACTTTCGCTCAACCCAAAGTTTTGTTATTTCCTTTTACTTTGCCTTCTAAATTCAGCGTTCTCATAGACAATGTCCATCCCACTTATGTTAGTCAGCTCCAAGCGAGAAAGGTGCCGCGTTCTTTTGCATAAAATTTGCATTTGAGCCGACCTTTCGACGGACTCCATCCCAAGACGACGCGACATTTGTCTTCGGCCCTTAGTGGTTTAGGCGAAGAGGGAGAGGCGGAGAACCGAAAGAGGTGAACACACGGTTTGAGCGGTTGACTGTTAATTGTTCGGCGCGACGAATGACGACCCTGACATTGCATTTGCGACTTTACTTTCTTTCAGCCTGGTAAATGGTAATTCGCTGTTATTCCAGGAATGAGTGCACGAAGTTCGACGAAAAGTGTAGAAGTCGCAGAAATCAGTGTCATTACAAATGCGACCGTTGAAGCGATCTCGGTCTCGCAGGTTCTCATTCGCTTTGTACCCACAGCGGCTCAGAAAAGATCGACGGCGCGATACAAAGGTTGGTTATGACAGTTGCAAATACTTATGGATTATTTGTTCTTTTTTGATTATTTCTCGAGTATTTAGTTTCAATTTCAGTTGAGTGGAGTTGCAATGAAGACTTTGACATCGTGGCGGGATCCATGATCACTCCACACGCACGTCAGACTTCGATCGTCATTGGGGGTCTAATGTACGGGGAACGGTATACGTTCCGCATTACAGCGCTTTCCTTGAGGGGGATGATTGGATATCCTGTTATTTGCGTTCCTCACGTGCTGCGAATATCGTGTTGGAACGACGATCCCGACACTAGTGGCTGCGGAAACGTGAACATAGACAGCATTTCGTCTCTTAATGATGAGATCGAGAAGTACAGAGCTTCTACTGTGTGGCAAAGGGTTTTCCCGAAAAGCACCGCTTCCGGTGGAAAGAAGAAACGTGGAGGCTTCAAAAACATTTTCTCATCGACGTCTAAATTTGTTAAACACGTGAATAAGTTTGTTTGTCGGGTAGAAAAGAGGACAACGCAATTTACGTTTTAGAGGAACCTATCTTGCGAGTATTGTTTACACGGACGATCGTATTCTGTGCACGATGGATGACACAATTCCAATAATGGCAATCGACGAGGAGCAACGATCGATATCGAGCGAAGATATGAATTGGCTCGTCAAATCTTCTCTCTGCTGGGATCAAGTTGCCGAACTGCACGAGCGCGAAGCCCTCTGGAACAGTACCACTTTGATGAAGTCGAAGATTATAGATACAGTAATAACAATGCAGAAAGCGTTGGAATTGAAAGATCTTGGACGCGTTCATCATCATCAACTGAATCCCACAAATGATGTAACCTTTATAATCACTGTACAAGTTCTGAACGAATCCTACAAGGTATTCCGTATACAACATCCAATTAGTTAATTCCTCTTTAGTCACAATCAATGACCAAGCTCACTTCTTTGAACAAGTTTCTCAGAAAGAAGACGTGTTGTGACGCTGTGAACACAATAATTCAAGAAATTGTGGGAATAATAAACACTTTCGAAGCTTCGCAAATTCCAGTAGAAAAGGGACTCTACTTATGTTACCTCAAACTCTTCTCGAGCATAAATTCACTTCATGTGGTTGTTTCAAGCCATCAGCCGAACATGATGCCTCACACAAAACTCCGCGATAACCCACACGTTACAAAAGAAGAATGGGAAGCTTTCAGTGACCCTGACGTAGAGATGCCTGCTCATAGACAATTTCTGCATCAGGTACTCACAAAAAGTAAGTCTTTGGCTACAGATCTCGGATTACAAGAGTTTTCGACTGTCCATCTTCGTTTCTTTTCTGCTCGTCTAATTCAACTTCATAACGATGTTTCTTTAATTCTGGTAAGATAACCGATATCAACGCATAAATCAATAAATGATCCTAATTGTAGTTACTACCTCAGACGAGTGAAGTGTGCGTAGTCTCTACATCAGCGTTTGAAGGAATTCCGTTAGGGTGTATTACCATTCCCCTTCCGTCGTTTGAACTATGTAATTCTTTAAATTAATCTCTTCTTCTTGAAACATAAGTGTTCTTATAGTTTATTTCCTTACTTACAATCCAATCTTCATCTACAGCTACGTACGTTTATCGCTATTTTTGGATCACTACATTACGGTACTCCCGAAATTGCAACAAAATAATAGTAACTTTCGTTTTAGGTTACACATTACGAACAACGACAGTGTCTTCTAGAGACCGATGCTCAGGTTTACAACGAGCTAAACGATAAACTAACGTCTTTTCAAAATCAACTAGATCAACTATGGAAACATTCGCGTTGGTTGAGTCAAACGGTGACTTTAGCGCGTGAGAAGAACAGCAACTCGAGCGTCGACACCGCCAGATACCTCAGTCCGAATGTAACTCTGGAGCAAGAAATTTAATATTGCAATATGGATTTAGATGGAAAATCCCATATTCTCTCCGTACATCCTTGGTGCGGAGAAGATGCAGGCAATCAGTGAAGGACGAACGTCGGTGGACGGATTCTCTTCCATAGACCAACTCTATATGGAGAGTTCGTTTGCGACAAGCGATCGTGTTGCGTTATCTTCCAAACAAACATCGTGTGAAACGCTGCCGTGCTCCCCATTGGGCGACGGCTCAGATTCTACTGTAATCCTCCGAGTGTACGCGGCGTACAATTGTGGACTCACAAAGGGCACTTCCGTGCGTTTGCAAGTGTCTTCAACGACGACTTCGAAGGAGGTTGTGGCTCTCGTGGTTGAGCAGATCTCAAAAATAACCGCCAGCAACGATTCGCCCTTGGAATTCTGCCTGGTCGTGGTGATCGGAGCACGTGAACGTCGTTTACGCGACGACTTTCCTCCGTTGAAACTGCAGAATCCTTGGAGTAAAGGAAAACTCTTTGTGCGAAGGCGTCAATGTCTTCTCGCTGCTATTCAAAATGGAAATGAAGCTGCTGTGTAAATACGCAATTCTACAATAGGTCATCTCAATCAAAAAGCTTTAAATTTGCCGAAAACGGTGCTCTATGTAGTCGTTTAATAAATAATATTTTATTACAATTTTGTTAAAGCCATCTGAATGAATCAATCGATAAGATTACTGTGCACGAAGATATAGAAAGCTGAGGAGGCACATGTACGTGGAACGGCGGTATTTACAAATGTGGGCAGGAAAGAGAGAGGAAATAGATCTTAGAAGGCAGTTTTATCTTTTGCGATCGCATGAAGTCGAGCACTGACACCTTCGGATGATATTCACAATCGACGTCTTATGGGAACCGTCCTTGCAGTGCATCTTCACGCGGCGTTTCTTCGTTCGCACAGCGGAGCAACAGCTGTGAGAAGCACTCATGACGGCTTCGTTCTCTCCGCACCATCCCATACATCGCGCGTTCTTGATCGATTCTACACTCCGACAGTCCCCTTCCTGATGGACCTTACGGAATCTTTCTTTCAAACATCGGATTTCACCTAAATTTATGTTCTTTTTCAAAGTTCTCAAAGGCCACTATACGTTTCTCGCACTGTTTTCCATTAAATCCTGCGTCACATTTGCAATGGAATCCATCGGTGAAAGTGTTATTTACGAGACATGTGCCGTGTCCTCCGCAGTCAACTCCTTCGCACAAATTTACGACAGAATCACACCCAGCAATCATATCCTTCTTCTCCACGATGTCTTCGTAAAAGTCGATCGCTTTTCCGTTTATACTCAAGTCAGAGATACAACCTGAATGAGCGAAATTGGTTTTTGAAGGCATACAGTGCACATGCCTTGCAGACTTCCCTTCTGACGAACGTGGAAGTTGCTGATTGCGTTTCCGATGAATCTTTCTGGAATTCCTCCAAAGTAAATATTCTGCTTCGATCCCAATTCAAAAGATTGGATCTTGCCATAGTTGATAATGGTTTGAGCATCTGATTCATCAACAGACATAGAAACTTGGCGTCCTTTAACAATGATTTCAATGCGATGAGGAACTCCGTCATTAACTGAAACACATAAGGTATATATATGTATGTTACTTTTGCAAGACAATGAGTACCTAGAGCATAGCTGTACATGAATGACGCAGGATGATTTCCCACATAGAAGCCGATCTTTATACGACCATCGTAAAGTTCAGCGGAAAGGTAACTTTTGTCGCCGTAGTAAGTGATAATTCCTGTTCTGTAAGAATTTAAATTACATTTGTTTTCTTGTAATTTACGCACGAATTAGAAGTTGTTAGAGTGAAAGTCAAATTTCCAAATGGATCGGCGTTCCAGGGCTCTAGTCCGACGTAACTCAAAGTGTTGCGGAAACCAACACTTCGCAATTTATTACAACGTTCACCACTGTAACCGTAGTAGCACTGACACACAAAGTCGTTGTTCTTAATCGGACGGCAATAACCCTTAATTGCAATGTGACTATATATGTATTTCAAAGCATTTCCTTACGTGATCGCATATGCCCGACTGGCAGGTTGCAGTGTTCGGATACAATCTATTGGAAATCGGTGGGATCTCACAGTGTTTCCCAGTATATCCAAATACACATTTGCACGAATACGAGTTCAAACCATCCTAAATGGCAAAAATCAATTAAAACGTAAAATGTTATTAAAAATCTCACAACGCAGATTCCAGAATTCAAGCACATGTGATTGACACAATCGTCTATGTTTTCCGTACAGTTGGTTCCTTTGAATCCTTTCGCACAACTGCAAACGTAATTTGTCTTGTCAATTCGACTGCACTTTCCACCATACTGGCAAGGATTGAAATTCTTCGAGCAGAGTTCAATCTTTTCACCGCAATATTCTCCAGTGTACATTGGAGGACAGAGACAAGTGTATGAATTGACCTCAAATTCTCTTTTCATAAGATGCAAGAAATCACCCAACTCACTTTGTCCATACAGGTTGCTCCGTTTGTGCATTTGTTATTAGCACAATCGTCGATGTTCGTTTCGCAACGATCTCCTCCGAATCCCTTTCGACAGTTACAAATGAAGCGGCCGTGTTCTTGTACAGAACAAGTCGCGTTATTCAAACACGGATCTCCGTAACAGGCGTCAATCTCGTGTTCACACTTGTTGCCGTGGAATCCAGCAGGACAGTGGCACTTGTATTGAAGTCCTGGAAGGGTCTCACAAACACCTTTGTTGTGGCATGGATACTTTAAACACGCGTCGCACTTTGAGAGAATGTTCATCGGAACAACTCCGCTGCATCTGAACAAGAAATAAGCAAAACTTTGACTTTCTAAAGAGTGCAACTTACGAAAACTGACGCTGGTTGGCGGTGAGAAGGAGTTGATTCTTGATTTCCGAGGGCAGTTCGCAACGGGCGATTCCGGGTTCAACGAAACGCGTTTTAATCCACTTACTGAACCACGCCATTTTGCAATCGCAATAGAGAGAGTTGCTGCCGAGAGCACTAGAATCACAACCTGAGAAGTTGAAAGAAAAGCGATGTGTTACATGTGAGTGATGTTTGTGAGATCTCCAAAAGCAGTTTCCGGAAGAGAAGACAAATCGTTTGCGTGCAAAGAAAGAATTCGAAGGTCGTTAAGACCTCGGAATGCAGTCGGCTCGAGACATTGCAGACGATTGTAACTGATGATGAGAGTGGACAGTTGTGGGAGACTAGTAAACGTATTGTTCTCGATCACCTCGAGCAGATTATGCGAAAGATCACTACAAATGTTTTGATAATCGAAATGATACCGAATTCTTACAGTTTCGTTAACTTCGTCAACCGACTCAGTTGAGAGACCGAAATTTTCTTGATTAAATTTGAATCCAAATAGAGTTCGGTTGTGTCTGCCGCAATACCCGAAGGAAAATCGGTCAAATTTCGGTTCGAACAGCGTACAATTCCGTCTACACAAGAACATCCGAAAGGACAATAGCTGCCGTTTTCTGTGCACACATTACCAGAGTTATCTAAAATTTCCCAAATAATGAATTTTAATGAAAATTCATGTTACCATGACAAGTAAGATCTTGAGAGCGAATTTCAGATATTGGAATACCGTGGAGCTCAATCGGTTCATTGCAAAACGTTTTCTCTTTCAAGATAGCTGCATTTTTCGATGCAAATCTGATGAAATCGGCGAGGTAGCAATTGCAAACCAGTTGGTTGCCTTCGAGAAACCTAAAATCCAATGTGAATATGAATAAATAATGAACACTTACAATTCACTCAAGCCTTTCATTTTGGAAAGAGCTTCGTTGGTGATAGTTCTGATTTGATTGTGCGAAAGAAATCTGAAAACAGGTTTTTGTAAATGTTAATTGTCTGATATGAAAGGATTCTCACAGAGTTTTGAGACCTGTGAAGTAGCTGAATGTTTCGGATGTAACACACTGTATGCTGTTATAATCAAGATTCCTTAAATAGAAAAGGTTAGTGTTTGTACCAGCAAGTTCTCGTTTACAATGTTTCCAGATTGGTCACTGTCGTATCGAACTGATCGTACGAAAAGTGGCGTATTTGATTCGAAGACAGATTCAGCACTTTCAGTTGCGATAAACCGTTGAACGCTTTGTCCTCAATCGAAGTAATTATGTTGTTGCTCAAATCACTGAACATTTCGTTTGATGACATTTTCGTTTACGCTTGACCTACAGAGTTTGCAAATTCCTCAGCCGCTGTAGACTCGACGCACTGCGGATAATAGAGATGTTATTGTGGGCGAGGGAGAGTTCGGTGGTGAATATGGGAATGTCGATGGGAATCTCCCGGATTCCGCGGCCGCTATAAAAGCAAAAAAAGTGTTTGATTTGCTATTTAATTGAATACCTGCAATTAACCGACGTCAAATGACAATGACACATTGAAGGACAACTGTAGTCGACAACACACTCATCCGCGTTCTGAGTGACGTAAACTTCGGAGCCTACAATTTCCGTTCTATTCTCTTCGACCACCTGAAAACTCACCTTTACATCGAAATTTTGATTGCTGCAGAGCGGACAGCTTTCTACGAGCGACTCGTTTCGGAGCTTCGCATCGTGCTCCACTCGTTTCGATTGCTCGAATGGAGAGCAACGCAGAGAGCCACTCCAAGTTACAGTCGCACACTAATGGGTTACGAGCCAAATGCAACGTCTGAAGACTTTTTAGCGGAGCAAAAGTTAAATTGGAGATGCTTTTAATGTTGTTGTCGTAAAGCGAAAGGAGATTCAAATTCTGAAGGCCCTCGAAAAGTCCTCTTCGGAGACATTGCAGTTTGTTAGCGTTGAGAAACAGAAGTTGCAGAGAACTGAGTCCCGAAAACGCATTTGATGGAATGTCGGTGAGATTATTACCATATAATACTCTATAGATATTGTTTGTTTGCAATTAGTACTTCTTCCTTCAACTCACAAAGTATTCAAATTCTGAAGGTTGTCGAATGCATTTGGCGATATTTCCTTAATTAAATTTTTGCTCAAATCTCTGAAAAAAATGAAATTCACTGTTGCAGTGTAGAGGTATTACAAAACTAACAATCTACGGAGATTCTTCAAGTTTTTGAAGGCTTTGGCAGGAACTACCGAAATGAGATTTTGCTCCAGTCGTCTGCAAAAGTCAATTAAACCTTATGCCCTGAGGAGAGACGATAATTTACAATTCTGTTGTTGTAGGAGGAAGATTCAGAGGAATGTGTTTGAGTCCTCGATCGCGACAATCGACGGTTGATTCCGTACAAGCGCATACAGAAGGGCACGAACTTGCCTCTACACATGACGTCGCCGCTCTTTTCTCGATCCCGGAACATTTCATGTACTGAAATAAGGCACATTTTCTCTTCCTGCTTAATGGACCCTTAGGATGTTAGCCGTTTTGCGGCGAACTAAAGGAATGAAATGCGTTTGGAAAAAATAGTTTTGAGGTTCAAATGGGTGCTAATGGGTGGCCGCCGCAACCTTTTAGCAGAGCGAACGACTAGGATCGCTTGGCGGTGTTTGTTAGTTTTGTGTTGATTTACGACTTGAACAATGGTCGCCGTTAGTTGGGGTACTTAGCTCCTTCGAGGTCGACTGGCGACAGATTTGTCTTTGGCGCGTTTAATTAATAGGATACACAGGTCACTTGCAAGATGATAAACGCGGAAAATAAACGATTTCTTTGTTGTTGCTACCGTAAGGGTTGGCTTCTAGTGTAGTATACCTGTTCGTTGACATTAGCAAGCGTTTGGCCTTGTACTAAGGCAGGACGATGACATTTCGCACTTATAAGCCAATTTCCGTTGAACGTTTTCTTCATCCATTTGAGTCGACAATCGCAAATCCACGGATTATCATTTAAACGACTAAATTTGATTTCATTTTACTTTTACGTTGTACGCTGGCTGATTACAGTATCCGAAGATTCGGCATAAAGTCCAATTCGCCAAGAGTGTTCAAGCTGTTCCCGTGAAGTGACAAGATCTCCATCTCGGTCCACTGCGATATGGTATGACCGTCGATGCTGAAAGAGAGGTCACGAGTGTTCGATTTACGCTTAAGCGGATAATTGCGTCTTAAGATTAAGATTCGGTGGTCACCGTGAGCTTAAGCAATCACAGATAGCGCAAGCAGCACTTACCAGGTTAACTGATTCTTTTCCAGTTGAAGACTTCGAACGCTCTTTGGTCCCTCGAGCTGTTCATCTGTGATAGTTGTGAGTTGGTTTTCGCTCAGATCGCTGAAAGTATAAGGTGTTCTGAGAAAATTTAAATTCTGGTTTTAGGGGGCATTGCTATGCTCGAGTAGAAACGGTTTGCCAACCCGATGCTCCCTGTTTGTGCTGTTCCCGCTGTACATCGCGCAAACATGTATCCATTGACCGAATGAGTGCACATGATGGGCTAACAATAGGTAATACGCAATATATCTGTGAATAAGAGGGACATCGATGGATACCGCCGTGCGCAAAGCACAAAAGCTGTTGCGATTGACGGGGAACAATGTGTTAATCGTCGGTGAGCGTTTACCGGAAGTGGTCATCAACGTGTTCCTGTATCTCCCCTTTGATTATGTGATGTTCGTGTTGCACAAATTTATGCAAGGATCAGCTGACAGATCAAAGTTAGTCTGAGTCCTAGTCCGAGTGTCCGATATAAATGACAAGTTGTTTCTGAAGAGACACATAGCCTGACAGCTGCCAATACGGTAGTGCCAACTTCACTCACTTTCCTCTATCACTTACTCGCCTGTTAAATGACTCTAACCCTCTTCGATCGAGCTGTCGATCGACATTGATCGACATGTTCGACAAATTGAATTCGACTTGCGACATTCTCCAACTCCAGTCGTCCTCAGGCGGCCATATGATTGCGTAAACTATGCATTAAAGTGTCTTTCAAATAAACGAAGAAATTGAGCATTTGTAAACAAAAGAGAGATTTTGCCGACTAAACCACAGACAAGGGTTCAACTGTAGTGAGATTGGACCTTTAAATGCAAGTGGAGACATTCAGTCCCCCTCGCTTGTGTATACATGTTGCATTATTGGGGCAGGTTGGCGACAGTTTGTTCGTGTGTCGTCGCCAGCAATAGAAGTGATGGGTCGTCAGATCCTTCACGCCTCATTTCACCACTGTCCCGCCACACTGATCTTCGTACGTCGCAATCGCAAACAAATTTACATATATTGGCATTGCAAATATACTCGTACAAGTGGAAAAAGTCGGAAACAGGTTCCACACGTTTCAAAACATTAAGAAAATGTTACCCTTACGTCTAATGTAATCCGTTCTTCAAGTCCCTTCAAATCAAAGCGAGAGTTCCGCTAATACATGACCTTCGTGGTCAATTGAAAAGACGTTCTTTCCGTTTACGATCAATATACGGTTATATGATTTGTCTTTGCCGGCAATCACATTTTACGGTCTATAATTCACCGACTACTCCGTTCCTTTTTTGATAAAATAAGAACGATAGACGTTCAGCTTCCCCAAACAAACCGGTTACAAACCACCTATCCCGAGACCTTATTCAATCTCATTTAGAGTCAAATAAAAAGAGATCGCACGAAAGCTATCGTTTTGCAAGCGATCGTAGGAACAAATATAAGTGAAATCTTGAAGAAGATTAAATTTCATCCTTTAGAGTGTAACGATTGTTTTCTTCAGAAAAAATTGTAAATCGATAATATTTTGGTTAAATTTAATTCTTCGAGAGATTTCTTTCGTTAGAAGGGTTCTCTCAACGTGGAACCTTTCAATGGTTCCGTTGTGGAGAGGGTGGCGCCGACGGCACTCTTGAGTCGGTAAAAGAGGAATTTATAATTCAAGTGCATTGAAGACAGAGGGCCACATTCCCACGTCATTTTGCGCGGCTTATTAATAGTCCCCACTTCTTACTCTCGCCACCAGGACC
>KI645590.1:2548-12657 GCA_000505645.1 Steinernema monticolum
GTCGAGCAAGAAAAAAGAAAAAAGAACAGAAATTTTCCTTTAAAACATTGGCGGACCGTTGTGATATATCTCATCTCTAAGCAGTCACCTATCATGTCTGTTTTAATATAGAGAGGATTTATATTCTTACTTTTTCCACTGTGAAATCATCGCCACAATACGTAGAAACGTAAATATCAAAAGTGATCGATTGTTGTGACAAAACAAAATGTCAAATTCAATTCAAAAAGTTCGTAATGAATTGCATTTGATTGCAGTTCCATCCGAAAAATTGAAATGAATATTGTTCTTTGATCGATTGATTAATGTAAAAGAAGCTCAACTAACCTAAGAACGCAAATAAGCCCAGCAGGCATCAATTTCCCACTGTTCAGGAATCGTTTTCCCATGACAGCACCGAGCACTCCGCTTACTCCAAGGAGAAGAGCGTTGTTGTGAGTGTGGGCTCCGTATCCGGCAACAAGTCCGCAGATGACTCCAGCAGCAAGGGAAGGAATGCTACCTGTAAGAATAGGCTATGTAGAATCGTACGATGCACAGATATGTCAACTCACCGGCTTTCGCGTATCCGATGACTCCGCCAACAAAAACTAACGTTCCATAGGTCAGTCCAAAGTAATCGGCCATTTTGTTCTTTCTAAAATGAGAACACGCGCATATAACAAGTAGCGAAGAAGGAAAATGCAAGAGAATGAAAGGAGAACGCGGAGTAACGGCGACGAAAATCAATCATTGTAGTGTTGTAGCGCACGTAAACATCGGAGGAGTAAAAACGCGGCAACCGCTAGCAAATGCTGCCTCGATAGCGCAGTAGGCAGCGCGCCAGTCTCATAATCTGAAGGTCGTGAGTTCGATCCTCACTCGGGGCAAATTTTTATTCTATGTTTATGAATCTTCTTCTGTCTAGACATTACAGATGTTAGTAGTCACATTCATTATTTATTCTGTCAGTCGTGAGAATTAATTGGTTAGGAAAGTCAACGATGCCATCAACAGAAGCGAATGTTAATCTTCAGGTTACTGATACTTCTACTTTACTTGTGGGGTGATACGGTCGGTCTTGCACGGATTAATTATTCGAAGATTTGGGGTATCACCTCACAAGTAAAATAAAAAGTGCTGAATTTAACAATTCATTTTCAGATCGACGACTCGAGCGGAATCGACAGAGTCACAGAAGAAGGCGGGAGCAGCAGACGTTCCAACGCAGCGTGTATTTGCATGGTTTTATCCGCTGTCATATTTGCGATTTCAATTCTTACCGTAATTCCGATCCACTTGAGAATAATTTGATTGTTGTTTCGTTTCAGGCACTTGGAGCGGCGGTCGCACTAGCTCTTCAACTCCCATGGGGATCCGAAAATGACACTTAATTTATTGGAAAAGATAAATAGATAGATATATTCACATAAATATTAGTGTAGCAGTTATGTACATAGAATATTACAGAGTAAAACTTAAAAAAGCTTCGCGTCCTTACGCATCCGAATTTGTTTCCACTGAGGTACTTGAGAGAAGGCCTCTTTGTTCATCTTGAAAACTTGTTCGAATTCTTCCGGACAGAGATAACGCTCAAGGTGTTTCATATCGGTGCCCTCAGGCAACTCACGTTTCATAAGTGTTTCGTATGGCCAGAAGCGGGTCCGTTCGGCAAGGAGGGAAGGAAGGCTTTGCACTTTCTTTACCGACGTCTCTTCGCATTCGTTTCCATTGATGTCGAATGGATTCCATGATGGGAAGAGCGCTTGGAACTCTTCGGGTTCATTGGATTTGTAGATAACCATCGCTGGTCCTTCTCGGTTCTTCCAGAAGCGGGTTGCCGTCCTCAGAGCAAACGTCGAAACAGGGCCATCGCTCCAAATCCACAGACAGCTGCCTTGATCAACGAGCATACAGTCGGTGAGCACGGATTGCAGGAAGGGAAACGCCGTGTAAGTGTGAGTCAATGCAGCAGTGATCTCTTCGCCTTCGGATTCAAAAATTCTGTAAAACCTCGGAGGTTGTTCGCTGCTCCACGACTTCGGCCGCAATATTTTCCACGGAATCTCTTCATCCCCATCAACCACCTTGGAAATTTCGAAACCCTTGGGTTTCAGGACTTCGGCGGTTTTCAGAGTTCTGTTGATCGTTCGCGCATCACAGTCGCATCCAAAGTACGTGATGATCTGGTTCTCAGAGTTCTTCAATACGACATAGCTCGCTTGAGATCTTAGTGTGATGGGCTCGGCCACTTCTTCGACTACCGTAATCGAAGGTCGTGGGTTTCTGAGAAGGAAGACGTTGGTACCCGTTCCCTGAATCACAAGACGGCCTTTGAATAATCCAAGAAAAACTTCCGGTTCGGAATTCTGCATTACTCGGACGTGGTCCCGTCTTTCCCTGTCCATATCGCGCAAAGCCAAAGCACAGAGGCCTTGTTCTTTTGGTGTTGTACAACGTCCCAACCAGTAGAAATAGGTGACTCGTTGACGACCCGTATCGTGTTCTCTCTGACTTCCGTCGAACTTTCGAATCCCTGACATGAACACTTGCAGAACACTACAAAACCTAATTTGTACCTTGTCTTTCGACTCTATATTTCCACTGAACGACGTAGCAGCCCGACTCTTCAAAAACGCTAAGCTCATTCAATGGTATCAGAATCTCCCCTTCTAATCTCCAGAACGCCAAACTTTCCGTGTAAACATTTTCGTCGTTAGCCCGAAGTTCCGTTTCTTCAAGCACAAGAACTGGTTCGATGGGTTCCAGGGCAGCAAGCCGAGCTCCAAGGGCGTCAGCAACAACTTCGTCATCTATCTCATCGTGAATCACCTCGCTCGGTGACGAAGTCGCACGTCTCAAACAGACAAAACATAAATACGCAGAAAATGATCAATCGACTACCGTTTCGGAGTAGAGATCGGCGTTCGCGAAGTCCAATCGAGGAATTTTCGTCGAAACAAAGCATCGTTGAGCCCTTGAAAGATCTTCCTGACAATTATCCAATCGCCTCTCTCGCTGGAAGTTGTTGATTTTCCCAGAATCAAATTAGAGTTCTCGACTGGTTGCATTCGCTAAGCATAGTGTACGGTAAACATCTCTTAAACACGCCCACTTACCAACTGTTCCGCGTAATCCATCGCGCACTTGGCGGCATTGCGATCGGCTGCTCGACCGACCCAAACATAAATCTCAGAACCAAAGTCAAATATTAGGGTCTGAATAAGGACTTATTGTTTACTTTGCGGAACGAACAGAGAATTCTCACCTGAGAAGGTTCTAAAATCGCGACTCGAGGTGGCTCCCCACGAACGACCGATTGAATCGAAAAGTCTTCTGTGACGCGCATTACAATATTCGCGTTCTTCGCTGCGACGTTTTCGAAGCAATCTTCTAACATCGTCAACTCTTCCGGAACATTTTGCTCGTGGTATCCACCGAGAATCCTCCAAAAAGTACTCGCTTCTGAGTTTACTGATTCCGGTTGTTTCGCAGAACACCCAAGTTCACCCGTAGAAGTTATTGTAAAGATAATCTGGGCTGCCTACAAATATTAAATAATGGATTCAACGAAAAGCAATTATACCCTACCATTGATTTTTCTCTCAGATTCGCAAATTGTCCTATGTAATGAAACAGTCGATCGGGTAGAACTAGAAGATAAACCCCGCAAGGATTCACGGATTCTGATCGAGGAGCGACGAGACGGACGTCTGGACGTGATTCGCCTAAAATGTTGATTTTTGCAAATTTCCAATGAAAACTCCAGTAAACCTTTAACCCTGATCAACATAACACTCGGGTAAGGTGACGTGGTATCACATTTCTTCAACTGAATCGCGGAGAAGTCCTCAACAGCTTGAAGTCCCGCTTTGGCATCGGCGTCAGTGTCCCCCTTCTTTTGTCGGTAATCAGTGGGAACATCGTGTTCTCCGGTTGCTTCGATATGTTTTGTGAGAGTCGGAATCGTCTTTTGCAAATTTTTAGTAGGTGGACGACCAGGTCGGCGAGCCCGTTGAAGCTGAGGAGGATTTAATCTGAAATAAATTAATATTCCTTTAAGTTAACATATTGCAGTAAATTCACCGATCGTTGTTTCCAACTACGGAATCAAAATCGTTGACATTCAGCGATGTGGTAGGCGTCTTCTGTCCGCCTACTATGGAAGTCATGAAGAACTTGTCGACACCCTTATCGATGCGAACGGGAGTCGAGTTGACGACGGATTTCGGTCTTGGAGCGACGCCGGTCGCCTTTTCCAGCCGTTTTGCAGGGCTTAGCATTTCTAGGTCGTTTTCTGCACCTTTGATGCGTTCTTTCCATCCTTCCGAAGCCTTAAATCAACAGAGTACTATATGTAAAACAGAACAAAACACGGAAAACGCCCTCGCAAGCGTTACCGTACCTGAAGAAGAGCCGATTTGCGCGCATTAAGCACTGAAGCCCCGACGCTGACAGGACGTCGTTGTTGTTCGGCGTCTGGAAATCGCTTCCTCCACCGAAGCTGATCATCTGCGATCGCGTTAAGGCGATCAGCGATCGACGGCGAACAGCGCGCGGCTGTCATCGGCGTCTTGTTTGGAGTGACGAGCATTTCGCTTCCTTTCCGGGCCGTGGCACAGTGACTGAATCAGATCTGCACAATCGCCCCTCCCTCGGCACGCACAAAGCAGCAGTCTAAACAAGTGAACCCTTAGAGAGTCGTGTACAATCGCCACTCACCAGTAGTAGATAGATTGACGACTTGTATTTACCTAAGGGGGTCTTGTTAATGGTCGTCGTTAGAGTTGTAGTGGCCGAAAGCAGCGCGCGGTAATCAAGGTCAACTCAGCTGATTATCAGTGGTGGTGGGCACCCCGCCAAGATGGCCTCATTTGCATATATCGCCGCTGTTCGTTCGGTACCGATTACGCCTGAAGAAGACAAAGAATAAAAGGCTTCGGCGATCGCAACGTTTTGCGGCGATCAAATACGCTGATTAGAGTGCGGCGGAGAAGAATAAGGCGTTTAGACGTAAAGTGAAAGCACCAAAGACGTTGTTAACCTCTCGAGCAAGACCCTTAAGGTGCGAACTCCGAGAAGTGCTACAGAGTGTTGTATTAAGAGGTCTTTTGAACGGAGCGCGCGAAAACAAACGTCTGCGCGACACGAACAGAAACAACAATTACACGCGAGAAAACACGAAAAGAAAAACGGCGCGAGCGAACAATAAAGAAAAGTCAAAAGAGTTGAAAAAACGCCCAAGGTCGCAATCGGCAGCTGCGGAGACAGCTGGGTGCGCAGAGTTTTATTTCATCTGAATCGAGTCAATTGCGTGGAATCCGAATGAAGATCGCGAGTGGCCCGCTTCGCCTGGGCAATATGTAACAAAGCGAGGAGAAACACGAAAACGATTCCTGTTTTGTGGTTTTTCGGGGAAAACGACTAGGAGATCGCAATCATCGTCACCACAAACATTTTTTCGCCATCGAATCGGGTGTTCACTTCCAGAAAGCTGATTTCGGAGAGATTCGATTAGCCGCTTGGGTGGTGGTCGCACAAAGCCCGAAATGGACGCGGAATCGCGCAGATCGATTAATTATTACGCATAGAAGGTAATTATGAGGTTCGCAGCAGTGAGTGGGGACAGCCGCCGGAAGGTCGAGCACGGTTATTATGCAGTTATAGAAAGGCGGGAATCGTGTTTCCTTCGAGTCGTCAATGGAGCAGACAACAAGAAGCACAAACAAGCGGTGATGGCGCTAGCGATGTTGCATTGCGTAAAGTGACGAGGCGAGAAAAGGCGATGCGAAGGAAGAACTCAATATAGAGTGGACGGGACACGCAGCGGTCATCTGCTCAAAGAAAAAGTCCGCGGCAGATGAGTCATGAAGGGTTTGTGCGGTTCTTCGAGGGAATTAGAGCTGCTTCGCGCCAAGACGACCTTCAAACGGCACGCCAAGCATCGTGTAACCACTTTGACGGCTCCTTTAGCCATTTAAACGACTGTCGAGGGAATCTGAAACTCCGAAAACGTTTGTTGAATGCGAAAGGGAAATGCGCGACGAGTTGGGATGTTTGCACAATAATCGGATCAGCGATGGACTAACGAGGGTGGAGTCTCCCTTTGTTTGACTTCAAAAAGCTATTTTTCACGTAGCAGGAAGAACAATGGCTACAGGAGTTCGAACGCAGGAACAGGACTTGGATCAACGTACTTGACTAACCAGCAAAGGTGTAAAATTAGGCATTTAGTTACAGTAAACACTTGACCAAACTAGTAAACAACGCAGTAGCTGCACGCAACCACTTTTGTAAACAGATCGCACCCTCGGACTCGAGTAGAATCGCGTAAATCTTTTGAGGGGCATAAACAAATCCGCCTGCTCTAGTGGTACAAAATGGAATTCAGGCTCCCGTCACGATTCACCTGATCTTCGTCTTCGCGGGCTTTTGTTTTGTCACATTACAGAATCACGGTCAAACGATTCTTTTGGAATATGTAATTAGTTTTTGCGTTTCTCCCCTCCTCTCACCGCCTAACACAAACGTATATTCGTCGACTAGACGTCTGCGTGCGCGAAGCACGTATGGACTACGGTATCTGCTGTTTAGAAGCGTTGTTATTTTGCGCCTGCGACGTCGATAGTCGCTAGCTGCTCGTTTCCGTTTTTTATATTGAGAGTTTTAAGATGAAGGTTTCGATAAATTGGGGATCTGACATTGTCACAAATCATTCGTTTTACCCAACATCAATCATCGACTTGAATTGGTTTCTTCTCGTCGTTCGATTCGTATCGAACTAGCACTTATTCCGGGTTCCTTATTAAACCAACAGAATTGAGTGGTTACACAGTTACGATTGTTTACTTTTCCATTCCAAAAACCTTTAAGAAAAATAAGCGAATCTTATGCGACAAAATAGCTATTTCCCATTCCCCATAAGTAAAAAAATCTGTCCATAAACGCTGACATCAATTGTTTTTTAAAAAAAGCAAAAATATTTGGCGAATAATCATTGTAATTGCAGGCATCTGACGAGGGAACAAGATGAATAACCGTTCGTGTCGGAAACGACGCTGTGTGGCGGACGAGCAGGACGGCGAATCGCACACGAACGGTGTTGACGTGAACGATGTCCAAACGGGGAAAGTTACCTCCGGCGCTTTGCCGTTTGTGGACTTTGAGGAAGAGTTAAAGAAAAAACTGGAACATGGCTTCGTTGACAAAGTTCTTTGCGTTTACGGCGATGTGTGCAAAGAATACGAAGAAATGATCCAAAAAGATGGAACTGTAAGATTCAAAACATTAGACATTGTGCACGTTAACCTGGCTTAGGACGAATGGAACAAATGCGTCAGATCGACATCCGATCAACCTGAACAAAGATCTATTGGCAATCTATCTATTTTCCTTAACGCTTCAAAAAAGGACGCTTTATCTACAACATACAGCGAAACAGAATGCTCCACAAACGCAAATACTCACGAAGTGTATCGATGTCAACACTTCTACCTCCCTCGTGTCCAAGCTTTACCTACCATGCAATACTGGACTCACACCGACATGAACATTCATGTAGGTTATCAGAAAAGTTAAGAAAAAACGAGTTGTTTAGGCAGAAGACGAGCGAACACTCTCGCACATTCCTTATATGGATGAGACCGTTGTCAGTAACAGTTTTGGTGACGAGCTGATGGAAACGTTTGAAGAAGGCATACACGGCATTCGCGACAATTACGGATTCATAAACGATTGGATTGTTCACCACATCATACAGGGCGTTATGAAAAAGTACCCTGGAACAAGTAAGAAGAAAATTGTGTATTGAATTCAGTTAAACTGTTCAGAGATTCTGGACGTTTTCATAGCAATTCATCAAGAGTTTCCCAACAAAGGATCCGTTCGAAACTTGTACGGTGCTTATACGGACGTACGAGTTCGTTTTGATCCTTCAACCGCAGTGATGCACGCGGCTCCTTACCTCAAACCAGAAAATGCGAATCTGGATTGGGGATCCATGGCAGCTGAAGTGCTTAACAGTTTTGAAATGCTCGCTTGTCCTCGATGTCTTGTTTATGATTGTGAAATCCATGCTCCAGGTGCGCTTATCTGTTGCGCTCATCTAATTACCAAAACTCTTCAGATAACTGCGAAAGTCGCCAAACAAATCGCAAAAGAACCAAAAACAAGACCTCCGCAGGATGTGACAACAACTGTTACATTCAGCAACGTATGATGCACGAAAACAACGAAATTTCCGACGGATTAAGTATCGAAACAGAGGAAGAGAACCGCGAATTTACGATGAAGACGAAGGCGATGATTTCCATTCTAAGAAATGCTTTCAACGATGATTACTGTAGAATAACTCACACAATCAACAAGTCCGTTACGGCCTCTTACTCGTGCAAAGACATTCAATGGTACTGTATGAAGTCGTCTCCCATATCACCTCGTGGAGATTTGCTAAGCCCTCACAAAAAGAAAAAGTACAGTTCACAAGAAAACGTTTTTCATTAATCTTTTATGATTACAGAAGCGCTGCTCAGCAACACCGTATCTTCCGAGCTGTGAAGTGGAGTACAGACCAGGGAGAAGTTAAAAACAAGAAACCCTACCGAGCATGCAACCATCCAGGCCCGTGCTCGAAAGACAACCAATGTCCTTGCGTGGCGGTGGACAATCTCTGCACGAAATACTGTGGATGCGGCGTCGGATGCAAGTACCTCTTCCCGGGTTGTCGATGCGCTCCCGGAAATTGTCGCACGAAGCAGTGCCAGTGTTTCTACGCCAGCTGGGAGTGCGATCCCGATATTTGCAAGTCTTGCCAATGCGGAGGTCATGGAGAGAACGTCTGCAAAAACGTTTCCATCCAAAGGGGCATTCAGAAGCGTTTGGTCATTGCGCCATCTCAAGTCGCTGGTTGGGGTTGTTTCGCCGCCGATCCCATTGAAAAGAACGACTTCATCTCCGAGTACTGCGGCGAACTTATCTCAAGTCAAGAATCCGAACGTCGAGGAATTATTTACGACAAAGTAAAAACCAGCTATCTTTTTGGTAAGATCATTTAAATTGTCGTATAGACTTGAAACTATGATTACGACAGTTTTTTTAAGTCAAATCTATCAATTCCAGGTCTCAATGATGAACAAACTGTCGATGCCACAAGAAAAGGAAACCTCATTCGATTCGCGAATCACTCGAAATTCCCAAACTGCCGAACGAAAGTCATGGTTGTCAACGGCGACCACAAAATCGGAATCTTCGCATTGCGCAACATACAGCTAGGCGAGGAACTCTTCTTCGATTACAGCTATAACAAAAACCAGATCGTCGAGTTCGTTTCCAAAGAGTTAAACCGAGCTTAAAGTCTTAATGCAAATCATGTCTACCTCTTTTCCTGTTAGGTACTACTCGTTTCTGTTATTTATCAGTATTTATTACCCTATTAACGGATTACAAAGAATCCAACTGCCTTACTAATCTTTCAAGCTAAAATACGTTCTTTCAGTTCAAAACCCCGTGCGTAATCTGTGTTAATAACCAACAAATAATTTGTAAATGCTATAGAATAGAAAGATATGCGTAAAAGCTTAATTTATAACAAAACAGCAGCAAAACATGCATATGCCCACTGATTGAAGTGGTTGAGCCCCGGAATGCTTAATTCTCAATTACATAATCGCCCTATGGACACTTCCTGGATCGTCCGGATGATGCCATGAGACTCCTGAAATTGTTGTGTTGCAACTTGCAAAACAATAAAAAATGAGTTCTACATCTTCCGGGAGCGCATCGACAACCCAGGAATCGGTGTGTTGCAAAAAAGGATACGAAAACAATTTAGAATTTAGGGTAACTCATACAAACATGCAAAATGGGTTCAACTTAAAACTGGTAAAAGAATCACATTTTCAAGGAGAAAACCATTTGGAGAAATTCTTCGTAGCCGATCGTGATTGTTCCAGATCGTTGAGTATCCTTATCTCGGAACGAAGCAGTCAACGTTTGGAGCACAACGCAGAGCTGAATGAAGTCATCGAAGTTTACTGCATTCCTATGTGTTCGATCAAACTTTTGTACAAGCATGCTGATAAAAGGAGTGCTCAAGCGGTACCCTATAAAAGAAAATAATTAAAGGATTAATT
>KI645615.1:8005-18525 GCA_000505645.1 Steinernema monticolum
TAAATATTCTTTATTTAGTACCCCAAAACGACCCGGAGAAGAAGACGCAAGTACAAGTGGTGAGTCTACAACCCCAGCAAGAAATCAGGCAAAGGATCTGCGTCGAAACGTAATGGAGCGTAACATGATGAAGGCGGTGAGTTCCTCTTGTTGTTTTGCCTTTCTCAAATTGTATGTTGCAGGCCAAATCGGATTCTTAGGTCCTGACGCCATTCCACCATACGCTCTACGTCTTTGAGCAGCAGCACGTCCCGCATACTGAGTCTATTCGTATCACTTGTACATATTATTCCGCTCTTTAATGTTTCTAAGGTTGCTTGTAGCGACCGTTCCGCGGTGGTTTCCACCTATTGACACTCTGAAAATTTGAATAAATTTTTTAATTACATACCTTGAATAGTTTTGCTTCCCATAATTGCTTTGGGTCATCTAATAAATGGCCGAACCATTCCATTGCGATTTCCTTTAGGTTTTTGTTTGTTTCAAAGGCGGGTGATACGAATTGTTGGTTGAGAATGGGAATTGTGATTACTGTTGTGTTCTTGGGGATTTGAATAAATGTGTTTTCATTTGTCGTGATATTACTAACAAAACAGTTTTCGGAGATTTCCGCAGTTCCTTTGATGGTACAGTACTCGATGAAGCTGCTTGATTCAACCTTAAAAACTAATCTCTGCTGATGCGATGTTGATGTATGAAGATTTTGTACCTGACAGCTGGGACCGATATAAGAATTAACGATATTATTCGGTTTAATCGGAAAACGATTAATGAAATCGCTGCCTTCTCGCAAATGTTCCGTAAATTCCTTTGTAGTTCCAAAGTGAAAGAATGTCTGTTCGCCCGGAAGGACGATTGTTTGGACATTTCGAATGTGAAATGCTTTTTTTAAAAGTGTCCTCCAGTGCCTTAGATCGGTATTTTTGGTATTTGCTACGTAATCTACGTGGGAATCGTATCCCAATGGTCTTAAGAAGTCGCCATAACAGCATATTTCGCTTTTCAAAGGGGATTCTAAATTAAATTTGAAGGTATTTTTGTGTTTCTGTACTACCATGAAAGGAATCGGCTATTCGAAGAAGCGAGTTGAGAAGAGAAGCACCGCGAAGAATGAAGAAACTATCAGTGTTGACGTGGCGGTCATTGATTAACGCATCATTTTCAACCATTTCGTTTCTTGACGGTTTCTGGAGAACTCGCTTCAGCTGCTGCTTGGCGTCGAGAATGTAAACACCATGTTGTTCGCCCACTTCGATCGTCGACCGGTGACCGAAGAGCACGACGTCTGAATCATCAATTTGAAAGTTAAAATCGGGGGAGAAGTACTCCAGTGTGTCAGAAGAGCTAATCACGATGCCATCTTCAATTGCCTCCTCGACTCTTCTGATATTCAGACACATTTCAGACGTTGATTGTCTTGACTAACCTGTAAGATTCGACTTTCATATCGACCATCATGCGCCCGTTTGGAAAAGTGAGAAACGCCTTTCCGAGAGACGACGCAATCGGAAGCCGTTGACTGTAACCCCCAGAATGGATTATGATAATCTTCTTTTTCTCAAAATCGGCATGATTATCCCTGAGGAATCGTAGGCAGAGAAACGTGGAGCCCCCCGAACCAATCTTCGCTGTTTTCGGTTCGTCCATTACAACTGCCCAATCACGGAATGTCGCGTTATTCATTGCTTTCAATTCCATCTCATAAGCCAACTTCTGACCTTCGTCCATAGCCGTTAGAATCAGTAAGTCCCACATTCTGAGGATAGAAATCTTTATACACTATACAGAGGAGAGGAGAGCAATAATATAAGCTACACGCGCTATGGTTGAGACAAATGTGAGAAAATAAGCTACAACTGATAAGAAATATTTACACTTTGTACACGTCTATAGATAAACGACGATTACGCTCACATCGGTCGTTTTTTGCAGAAGTACGACATCCCTGTCGTAGCCAAGAACGTCAATCTTTAATCGTTGGGGTTTCCAACACGGGCCACACGTCAACTGTCCACTTTGTAGCGATCTACATAGCTTGTTACCGTTGAACGAAGTTCTTAAAATTTTTAAATTTATACAGTACGCCTGATGAAGTCCGAGTGCGACTGCTTCGCAGAATGCGATGACTGTGTTCTGGGTCACGAGAATACACCCGGAAACATTTAATTCTTCGAGAGCGAGGCAGTTCCGAGCAATTTTTGTGCAAAACTTGTCTCCGATCTGCAATGAAAATCGTAATAATCACTTCAACAGCTCTGCATATACCAATCCTGTTTCAGTAATTGTGATGGATGTAAGGCTTCTCGCGGAGCCCATCAAAATCGATGATAAGAATCGTTCGGCAAACATGATTGGATACTGGCAATTCACGAATTCTACCGTAGCCAAACGATCGAAGCGGGCCATAAGCAATAATGTCCAGTACTTTACCGAGGTTAGATTGACATCTTTAAAGCACAATCGTTTGGTCTCGCTTCCGCACATCCCCAGAAGCGTGAATACAGTAGAATCGTTGAGAAGGCCGTCTACGTCCAATAATTTAAATATTCAATAGATTTCATAAGGGAAATGATATTCATACCTTGGGATTGTCAATAGCTAACGAATCTTCTATGATTAGAGCGGACAAGCTGTTTCCTACATGCCGAATGAAGAGACGAAGTAGATTCACATGACGACGATAATGTTCCGCACATTGACAAATGGAGATTTGAGTATCGCGTTCGGATTTGTATATCACATCGGCAGTGCAAGTATCATCCAGATAAACGTCGAGTTCAACTGGTCGCTTCATCTCGACTACAACCGTCAGTAGTTCGAGCCATTTGAGACAAGTAAACGACGCACGCATCCGCGAAGAATCGTCCAGGTTACTGAGGATTTCCACTATTACCTGTTAAACTGAGGTCACACCATTCAACTTATCGCACGCTCACCTCGTTCGGCAACGAGTTGATGGTCCCAGGCATCGACATTGTTTCACGGTTTACGTTCCCAATTTGACTGAAAAAGCAGAACGCAATAGTACTACAGAAGACAATGAACAGCGCGAAGACAAACGGTCACGGCCGTTTGTTACGGTAATCGGCTCAAACATCGGCTATGAAGCTAAAACCTCCTACATATATGGCCTGCACAACCTTTCCTTTCCATTTAGCTCGATTCATATAATTTGTATAGATTGTCGAAAGTATACTCTAAACATCACATGCAAACCCATTTACATCCCTCGTTTGATCCATATTAGTTTCCGTTATAAGGTTTTCTGCTTTCTCTGACCTGCATACAGAATAAAGCTTGCGCTACAAGATAAACGACTCTAAACGACGAAAAGATTGCGGTTTTTTTGTCAAAACAGCTGAGCTGGAAGATATATTCGAACTTGCGTACTCTCCGAAAAGTCCCGAGAAGAGAACGTTCGATTTGAATTCTATGTCTACTCGTTCAGCACCTAAGATTCCTCAGGGATTGTGTGGCTTATGAGCGGGAGGGAAAACGTGTCTTTATTATGAAGTTGTTTACGGATGGCTTAAGGTGCGATGGAACCGATTTAGCACGTGCGCATATTGATTTAATGTGTTTCCTGCGATAATTCCGCATTTTTCATTTCTTAATCTTTTCTCAATTATTTTTCGAGATTTTAGTGGGGTTTTCGTCGCGATGGCGAAAAGCTCGGGCAAAACAAGTGAGCAGCTTGTCCTCGAACGGCGATTGAGGCCGATCTACGGTGAGTGAAACGTTGACTGCCAGGAATTAGACTAATTAAGTGTTTTTAGATGCCGTCGATGCGGGACAAAATAGGAAAGCCGTTCAAGAAGCCGATAAAGTCCTCAGGAAGCATCCTCAAACGTATTGTGCGAAGGCGCTGAAGGCTTTGGCTTATATTCGAATGGAAAATTGTCCTACCGCTGTTGGTATTATCACCGAATTGGAGAAGGAGCTAGAAAAACCGAATGTCAACATGGATGAGAACTGTCTTCAAGCCATCTGTCACTGTCTCAAGGTTGCTTTCGCTTTCTGGCATGCTTAAAATACGAGATTCTATTCAGGAAGCAGCACTACCTGAAAGAATTCCGAAGATCTACGAGCTGTTGGTGAATCGATGTCCTAAAAATGAATCTCACTTGTCGAATTTGTTTTTTGCCTATGCTCGTATTCGCGATTATGCAAATCAGAAGAAGACATCTTTGGCGCTCTACAAAGAGTTCCCGAAATCTGAATATTACTTTTGGGCGATTGCGTCACTCTATTTACAGGTATTTCCACTTAATTAATAATCTCTTTCTGACATTTCTACAGGCTCTTGATGATCCTAATGGTATGGCGCATCAAATTTACTGGCCCCTTGCCGAGAAAATGATCAAGAAAATGTTCGATGATGGGAAAATGACTTCTGATGGAGGTTTGCTTACGGTTTAATGGGCTTTTAGTTACTGTTCGAATTTAGTTGACTTGTATTTGGCAATTCTTGAAGCAGCGGGAAGGCCTAAAGACGCTCTACAGCTGATAGATGGGAATAATTATAGGTGTTATCAGCGGGCAAAGCCATTCGTGTTTAGAAAAATTATCAGTCTTTTAATGGCTTGTGGAGATAAGCGTATCGTTGCTGACCGTCTCATGAATATGCTCTTAAATGAGTAAGTAAGGACAATTTGGTTGAAATATGGCTTTTGTTACAGTTCCGACGAGTGGTCTCACTGGGAGCAGCTCTTCAATTGCACATTTAGTGTGCTCGATAGCGATGATGAGGAAGATGAAGCCGTTAAGTTGAAGTTAGTTTTACAGTAATTTTTGGGAATAATAAAGGTTATTTCAAGTCTTATGGAGCGGGTCACTACATTCACTGTAGATGAGTCTATTAAAACCCAGAAAGCGGAAGTTACCCTACGAGCACCTTTAATTGCTCATATGGAGCTACTCAATGGAGTTATTGACCGCGGTTTGATTAATCAAGGAACGCCGACATTCGGTGAAAAGTTAGGTAAGTCCTCGTCTCGGCAACATTGTCTTTATAGTTTTCTTTAGGCGAACCGTTGGATCTTTTCATCACTTTTATAAAGATATTCCATACTAAACCCTGTTGTTATATCGATATTCGCAAATTTTTGCAAGTGTTGGGTTCAGAAGACCGAAAGACCTTGGTGAACTACGTTACACAACTAGCTGAAGATGCGAGCCAAGAGACAAAGGTAAAGTTTTGGCTTTGGAGGAGCTAACCTTGTTAAACGATTTAGGCTATTACGGTTCTCCTGAGAGAGCGTGTGAGACGAGTGTTAGGTTTCCATGAGGGCTTAACTCCTAAAGAAGCGCGAACCATCTGTGATGACTTAATATTAATTTTGCATTCGTACTGTCGCTTTGATCAGGTAACTGCGTCCGGGTTGTTCCTTGTAATAACGCACCTGTTATGGGATATTTATATTAGGCACAGTAAGTGACAGTTATATGTTTCAGAAATGGTAATAATTTAACTTTTAGACGATGAGATCGCAGTTTGGGAGATGTATCACGTTCTTGAATATGGACATATTCATCATGGTGCCGATGCTACGTGCAAACTACTTCTTATGCGGTTGTATACGCTCCGTGGTTGTGTCCACATAGCTGAGAAGATCCAATCTGAATTGGACATGAAATACGTTCAACGAGATTCAATGAGTTACTTCTTGCTTCCTATCCAAGAACACTTTGGTAGTTACCAACGTGCTATTTTCTACTTTACCCAACAAAGTTCTTACTTCGACCAAACCGAGCGAGAAGTACGTTTCATTTTTAATTAAGCAGTTTATATAGCATATTTGTTTCAGATATCGGAATGCATTGTACAAGCTTACAAGAACCGTGCTTACATTAAGATTCCACGACTTGTAGAACTGCGTCAACGATGCGAACAGTCCATAACTTCGCTTTACGGGGACGTCTCTAACCGAATGATCAGCGCTTGTTTTGTCATAGAAGACCTGGCAACAGCCATCGAAATGCTGAATGGTGACTCTGAACCCGTTGATTGGGAAAAAATATGTGACAATCGCGATTTGAAAGTGATTGGAAATTTGGATCCGGAGGATACCGACACCAAGACCGCAGCAATTAAGGATGCGACTATTAAGGAGATGATTGATATCACGAAACTACGCCATTTGCTTTGTAGATATATTGCGGGGCTCGGTCTCGCCGGCATGACCGAAGAAGTTATGAAGACTAGGCTCGTTGAGCTGAAAACTCATTTGGACTATTGTCTTGAGACTTATCCTGAAAATTCCGAGCGTAAACCAAATCGTCATCTTCAAGCACCGGCTGATATGAGGCTCGGACCTTTCGCTCATAGTGGAGTCATTCAGTTCATTATAACGGTTATGCAGGGCGCCGTTCAACTGGTTGGAATTTGCAATAAGACCGATAAAATGACAAATGCTGATGCCACCCAGTTGTTGCAAGCGACAATGGATTCTTTACCTAAACCAGAGGAACTTTCGGTATCATTGAAAAGTTAGTTTGTATTTTGTAGTTTTTGTTTAAAGTTGCTTTAGAATTTATTCCCACGGAAGTCAAAACAGACAAGTTCTTCTTTGTTCATGAACACCTTTACGACTGCAGTATCGCTGCATTAGGTGTGACTCTAGGCGGTCTCGCTTTGGAAATCGTCGAAAATGTTGTGAAAAAAATTCACATGGATGTAGCAAGTGGAGCTGCAAAGAATACAACGGGAAAAGCGAAAAAGGACAAGAAAGAAAAGGTATGCGGTTAGCTTTCCACAATAAGCTGTGATGCGTGCTTTATTTAGGCTCCATATGCCGCAGCTTTCAACGGTCTCCGGGAAACATTGCGTTCGTCTTGGCGAACTTATACCGGAACCCTCAACGAACTGGAAATGTTGCTGGACAAGAAGGAGACCCTTTCTCTCATGTACCCGGAGATCCCCAAAGAGAATTGGGGCGAGAAGTCGTACGAAATACTTTCCACATTGAGTCCCAACTTAATCACAGGACACATCGACGGGTATCAGAAGGGAGTTCACGATTCGCAGATTTGCAGTTCGAGCGAAAAGGGCGCCCACTGGATTTTGTAATAGATTTTGTTTTAGATTTGTTGTTAATGTTATATGTAACCTGGTTGATTTTCTTTCACGATTTATGAAATTTGCTCATTCGTTGAAAAATGCAAACTACAAAAATACCTCAACTGGTCCGATAACCATCGACGATAACAATCTAACCTGCCCGAAAAATGTTGGTAGGCCCATCCATCCATGGTGAAGCCTTTAGTTCAAAACAGTCGAATGAAAGAAGATTACACATTTATCAAAAACTCCAAACTACACAATTTTCACTCATTGGAAATGATATTAAGGTGGCATTCTCAGAGAACCGTCGAGACGGATAACTTCGCCGTTCAAATATCGGTTCTCCAAGATGTGCTGAACGAGGGCACCATACTCCTCTGGATTACCCATGCGGCTTGGGTTGGGAACGAGTTGGCTGAGGAATGACTTAACTTTGTCGGGAAGTGAAGACAGCAAAGGTGTGTCGAAGAGCCCAGGAGCAATGGCCATAACGCGGATGCCGTCACTAGAGAAGTCGCGGGCCAAAGGAAGTGTCATGGCAGCAATGGCGCCCTTTGAAGCGGCATAAGCAGACTAAACAAAACACTAAGCAAATTTTCCATCTACATTATGATACCTGTCCAGATTGACCATCGAAAGCAGCTACCGAAGCGGTATTAATGATAACACCACGTTGCTGCATGTCATCCATCTCGTTTTCGCTCATGAGCTCAACTCCATAGCGAATGACATTGAAAGTTCCGACGACGTTGACTTCAATAGTCTTCTTGATCTTTTCCAAATCGGCCATCTTCTTCTTGTTAACGCTGTAGAGTTTGAACGCGTAAGCGATTCCGGCGCAGTTGATAACTCCATCGAGACGACCGAATTCGTTCTTGATTGTGCCAAAAGCAGCCTGCACCTCGGTTTCGCTGGTAACATTGGCCGGGGTGAAGATGCAATTCTTTCCGAGCTCTTTGGCAACTTTGGCTCCATCGGACTGGGGCAGGTCAAGGATAGCGACCTTAGCACCCTGGTTTACGAGGCGCGCGGCCGTACCGCGGCCAAGACCAGAAGCACCACCGGTGACAACGGTCACGAGTCCCTAAAGTTTCATTTTTAAACGATGAAAAGGATTCACACAAAATTACCTTTGTAGATCTGATGACGGACGCCATATGTGCGGTTTCTGACCCGTTTCCTGAAAATTATAATTCATTATGTCTGCGAGCATGATCAAAAATCGGAAAAAAGAAATCGCGAGATTACGGAAGTTGATTAGAAAACTTAATGACGAGGAGAGGAAACACGTGCGCCGCCCCTATCACACCACTACCGCGTCTGTCCGTTGCGATAAGAACATCACTGAGTAGAGCACCTAGCGCGCAACTAACAAGTCAAAGGGTCGAACGATCACTTCAGCCTGCAAAGCAAATTTATATTCAAGAAAATTCAACGTTGCAGCTGTCCCTGAAAAGAAAAGGGAAAATTACGGTAATGTTATTTGAATTGTTTTTTGAAGACGAACTGAGGGCGTAGGACATCACTGTGGGTGTGTCGACATCACGTCAAGTGTCTGATCTCTCTGACGCCCTCTTACCGTTGCAACGAAGCAATCAAACGCCGTACCGTTGAATAAAAGCGCGACGCGTTCGACAGTGTTTGTGGTCCGGAGTCAACGGGTTACCGAACAGTTCAAATCCCCCCGCTGACATAAACATGACCGCATCTTTTTTGTTTATTTTTTGTTGGAAAAATTTATTTCGAAGTCAGCATTAAAATCATCGAAGTTCTTATTGGTGAACCGGTTTGTCATCTGAAACATTGGACAACACATCATCGGGATAACTCATAATCACGGTATCTCCGAATGCCTTGTCATTTGGCACATGGAGCGGAGCGAAAACCGCTTTTGTAGAGAACTGAATACTTGGAAATAGGTGTTGATACCGCTTCCCCGAACATATTTGAATTGTACGAAGATATCGTCTGATATCGTTCCCCATGAAGACGATGTTTCGCATGGTTCTCCTGTGCGCCCAAACGACGTTGTTGAAGAGTCCGTCAACGAATCCGAACATAACATAGAGACTCACTTCGTTCGCCTCGAGATCTTCTTCAGGTGTCAGGTAGTTTTCGTCGTGAGGGGGCGTCTGGATTCCATGTAAATTCAGGAAGTCTTTTTCGAATTGAATCGAATAGGGTTCTTGGGACGTAATAGTGGACACGTTGAAGTGTTTCTTGATGGATAGGACGAGCGAGAGATGATGGAGAACGCGCACTTTTTGGGTGGAAATCATGAACTTGTTAGCGAAGAAACCAATTCCAATGATTCTGATACGTCTCAGCTTTCTTCCGTCGAGAATCTTCGTTAAACCGGCGATTGTCTTTGCTGTGCACTGCTTCAGTGAATCTGTAATTATGTTTAGATTCTCGTTGACGTTAGCAAAATTGTCCATTTCCAATAACTGTGAAGGATTATTACACAAACTCTTCAGCAAAGTTGGCCATAGATACCATCTAGTTTCATCGTTTGATAGATCGTCGATTTCTGGCAACAGTCCAGAGTTCCAGTGGTAGGCGGTGATACTCCTACACCTGGAAGGGTATAACTCATTCATTTTATATCGGAAGAGGTCAAAGCACTTGGATTGATTTTGAAAAATGCGCGTAACTTTCGTCGGTGACCAAAGGAAATCTCCCACGAGCACAATCTTCCTCAAATCTTCTTCGTTCCAGTGATTGCGAAGGAGATTATCAACAAGAAGTTCGTTACAGTGCGGCATGAAGTATACGTCGACTTGCTTGGAATCTGTAGGAATATCCTTGTGAAGCAGATCTCCAAGAGGTCCGACATTAACTTTCATGGACTTCCATAGAAGCCTCTCCTCTTCATTCACTTCAGTGCTCAAGAAAAAAGACTGCTCAGGCTTGAGCACTCGTTTCACCTGCAAAAATATGGCGATACTTCGGAATTTGTTGTGGCAGTTCTCCGTGGAATTCACGCTCCACACTGCTTTCAGATGGCGAACATGACGGCGCTTCAGGAAAGTCTTGAATCTTCGAATCATGGTTTCCGAATTTACGGGGCCGGAAGTTTCGTACAGACCTCCATGCAATGAACTGAACCCTTTTAGTTCATTCTGAAGGGCATCGTCGGCGGATTGTAATGCACTTTCAAAGCATTCGATGGATTCAACCATCATATCGCGAATAATAACGATAAAGATTCCTTTATATATCAATCAGCGCGAAGAAAAAAGCATTGAAAATTTCGCAGTCACAACCCTCGCCGGTGCCCCGACATTTCCGTAACAACCGTTTGCGTAACCATTTTCAAACAGAATCACAAAAATTAACCCATCTTCGCAGAAAGTTCCGATTTGAGCGAACGTGGGCTCATTGTGAAGATAGAACATAGTGTTTCATAAGTCGAGTATATTGTCGTCGGCCGATTTAATGACCGCGGCCTAATGTG
>KI645661.1:16828-27879 GCA_000505645.1 Steinernema monticolum
GTGAACAGCCCGGTACTGGTATTTAATGACTGTCAATACAGTAATGGGTTTAACAAACCAAACTTTATTACATCTGCGAAGAAAGAAATAATTTATTCACAAACTGTAACGACGTGGCAATTTTAGAATCCAATCGGGAACAAATGGTATTATTCAAAGGAATTCACGGTTGATGCAAATGACGTCGAGAGAAGTGATGGCGTGCTTGGTACAGAAACTCCAGACTTAAACGGTGTGAGATCGTAAGTGAGAACCCCAGAAACACAACAGAAGGAGGGTTGAGGATGGATACCAATTAAAGCGTCGGCCCGGCTGTAAAATTCATCCTTGAGTGAGATCACAATTATTTGGATATCCTGCTGGGCTCGTTCAGAAACATATGCAGCAACCTAAAACTCATATTAGAAAAAGCAATTAGTTGTTGATAATAACCTTGCTAATGTTCGTGTTGTCCAAAGCTGCATCAATCTCATCGAGAACAAAAAATGGAGACGGCTTTCGGGCATGACAGGCGAAAAGAAGAGCGAGCGCGGCAACGGTCTTTTCTCCTCCACTCAGATTATCCATTGGACGAAACCTCTTCCCCGGTGCAACACAACTGTAGCTGACGCCTTCAAGATACGGCTCCTCCATATTTTCGGGATTCAAATAGGCTTGAGCACTCATATTTCTGCTGAGTTGCTAAATGTCGCCAAATAAATATCATTCAGACAGAGAACATACAAACCTTGTAGATTTCGTCGATCTTTTGCGAGACGGGCTCGTAAAACTCATGAAACCGTCTGTGACGCTCACTCTTCACTTTTTCGAATACCTGCCGCGCCTTCCTGGCTTTCTTACGAGCTTGCTCACCTTCCGCCGTCGTTTCATTCTCGCGGGCCTTTACTTGCTCCATACTAAAATCACCAATATTAGACAAACAGACCAACAGATAATTAAAATACCGTTCACCAGCCTTTAAACTAGGAGCATTCAATTTAGACATCGTTGCTTGCGCATCGGATACTTCCTTATTCCACTTCTCAACCAACTTCTTGATTTCATTAGCATCTCCAATCTGTAAAGAAGAATGATAATGACATTCAATTAAAAAAAACATACTTGCTGATATCGGCGTGGCAAAGTGGCATAGTCGATTTTGATGCGCTCTTCACTGTCGTAAATGCTACGGGCAAATCGCGAGGTTGACTGTTGCGAGGATGATTGGCTTGGCTGAGAAGGAGTTTCGTCAGCACCCATCGGATCATCTTGAATCATAAACGCCGAAAAACTGTAGCCGTTAAGCAGAGGCACTTCTAAGCCTTCCATTTTGCACGAACTCAACAATGAGTGTCTCTGTTGCTGTTTGTGGACTTTCAATTGTTCACACTGTAAAATGGCTTTATCGAGACCACTCCGTTCTTGTTCGATGCCTTGCAACTCCTTCTTGGCTGCGTTCACGATAACTTCCTTTGCCTTTACTTTTCCACGATGACCTTCTACTTCAGCTCGAATCGTTTCACATTCCGTCTCTAACTCTTCTAACTTAGTATCTTCGGCTTTTGATTTCCGCTGTAAGATCTTTAATTGTCCTTCCATAGTCCGCACGCGATCTGCCTCAACACTTTCACGAGCTATAAATATTCACGATTATTGGTTACTCCAGGAAAAGATGTTATTACCGAGATTATCTTCCGAACGAAGATACTCTAACTCGTTATTTAGTCTATAAATTTCACTGTCCATGTTCTTCAATACTTTCTGATGCTCTTCGACAAGTCTGACTTGTTGCTCTTCATATTTTCGGATATCTTGAATATTAGTCCTTTCACAGAAGTCTCGAAAAATCTCATCCGTTAAAGCATCACGATTTTGTTGCAAATCGTTAAGTTCACCAATACGTTTCTTCAGTGTTGACTCACATCTGTCGATCTCAGGAACAATATTTATCGAAATATCAGACTGGAGACCTTCTAGTTCGTTTTGAAGCTTCATTAATTTCTCTTCGCTGACATTTTTGCGATCTTGACGAGTGGCCTTCAAGCGGGTTTCCAAATGTACCAGTTGCCGACGTTTCATTTCCACGTCTAACTCCTTCTTTCTGCTACGATGTAATCGCTGGCTTTCTTCAGCAAGCTCTGCTCGTTGATCCTTCAGTTTACGAATAGCCTGATCATCCCAACGCTTCGCACGAGCCTTCAAATCACGACCTCCACCGGAGATCACTCCGCTTTGTTGAAAGAGAGTACCGTCCAATGCAACGGCCTTGTATCGGTCACCGGTAACTCCAAAAGCGAGCTTGCGTGCGTCCTCCGGATTCTCGCAAACAAGAGAATTTCCACAAGCAAACTGCAGAGCTTTGCGTGCAGTCTAAATATTACATATATAAACGAAAATATACGTCTTTGATTTACCGGAACGTTACACTGAATAACATCATAAATCAGTTTGACGCCGTGGGGATCCTTTATTTCGCGCAGGGTTTCGTTGATAGGATGAACAACAAGACCAGAGAGAGGTAGGAAGGTTTCTGGTCCGTATCTCTGCTCTTTAAGATACGTGATGCATTCACGAGCTGTCGTCTCATTGTCACACACGATAGAAGTCATGTTTTTGGCCAAAACCTGAATCATATGCATAATTATTATCTCTTTTTAAACATTGATTACCTTTGTAATTGCCAGTTGGAACCGTCGATGTGAAGGCTGGCAGAGATCCACAAGACGACCATGAACCTTCTCAGGAAAAACACGCTTAAGACTCTCAATTGCGTCATTTTTTCGTTTCAGGCGATCATTTTCTGCTGTATCACCATGAGCATCCGATAACTGTTTGGTAACACCCGCCAACTCAGCATTAACCTTTTCTAACTGTTCTTTGGACATCCGTACCTGAAGCAAAAAATGAAGATAAGACATGAAAACGCTTTATACCTCCTCTTCTAACTTTTTCAAATTTTCACCTTCAGTCGTGAGCAGGTCTGTTTGGTTTTTTTCACTGTCTGCAAGAGCTGACATGTGCTTCTGGTGTCTTTCTATTTCACTTTCCTTCTGCCTAACTTTGTCTTCTTGCGCCTCTCTCCGCCGCTTTAAATGTTCAAGAGCACTTCGCGTGCTGTCTTCTTGGTGTCGCATACGGTCAAGTTGAGCATCAAGGGCGCAGCATTTCTTTAGTGCCATCTTCTTTAAGGATTCATATTCTCTTTCCTACATAATCGTGGGTCAAAAACAAACCATAACTGTATAAAATATACCTGAGCTTCACTTAACTGCTGCATCTGTTGCGTCTGCTGTCGATGTTTCTTTTCAGCATCGGCCTTGTCTTGCTCAAAATTTCTAAATCAAAAAATGTAGAAAATAATACATTATACCAAGAATTACTTAATGCGTGATTCAATATCCTTCATATTGTTACGGTGGGCCTCAGCAATTTTAATGGCTGTAATTTGGAGTTTCTTTGCATTCTTCAATTTCTGTTCGATATGATGGACTTGTTCACTCGCTTTCATTTGCTCAGGTTTCTGAGTTTGCATCTCTTTTTCCTTGTCGCCGAGTCTTTGATCGCACTTGTGCATCTCACGCAAAACTCTCTTCAATTCACTCTGGGAATTTAGCAAATGCTCCTGAGACGTAACCTTCTTTTCTTCATATTCCTGTAGTTCAGACTTTTTTGCTTCAACCAAGTCTTTAGCTTGGCTCATTTCCTTCTCAGCATGAAATAATTGAATAAGATGTGCAAGCATGTTTTTCTCATACTGAAATAATATTGTGATGAAATAATATACAATAACATTAGCCACTAACCACTTCGTCGCGCAAAGTATTGTACTTTTCAGCTTCATCCTTCTCCTGTTTAGCCTCCCGCTTTTCCATAGCAATACTACGCCGCTTATTCAAATTCATTTGAGCATCGGTTTCCGCTTTGGTCAGCTCTGCCTTTAGTTTTACATACTCAGTTTGGAGTTCGTTCGACCTAAGAAATTCATTAACACTATACAATCATCTGAAATGACTTGCCGTGATAGTTCTTCAAACATTTGCGTCCTCTCTTTGGGATTCTTCATCGCTACAGACTCCACTCTTCCTTGATATACGAGGAAGTTCTTTGCTTTAATGAAAATCTGTATGGCTTCCAAGGCTGCGGTATACTCTTGTGGTGAACATGATTCGTCATTTAAAAAATAAACGGACGACCCAGAGTGTACAGCGCGCGTGAACACCGTCGTTGTATTGTCATCATTAATGTAATGCATAGATACATGGCACTTATTAGCAACAGGTCTTCCAACAGGAGCTCCATGTATTAGATCCTACAAAACAAATGTACACTTAGCAACGTAAAACACACACAAGATAACTTACACTCAGTTTCCGAACACGCAGACTACTTGCTTTCTCGCCGAGGACGAAACAGATAGCGTCCATAAGGTTAGACTTTCCTAAAACATGTAAGAATAATAAAAAAATAGGCATGACTTTCTAATCCTACCTGATCCATTCGGTCCTATGATTGCGGTAAACCGCTTAAACGGTCCCAAATTGTTTTTTCCACAGTATGACTTGAAATTCTCGATTTCAAGTAAGTGAAGGAACCCCATCCTTCGATCTGAAGTGAGACCTGTTTACAAAACAGAATAATAACAGTATAAACAACTGTGAGAAGCATATAAATAACACATAGAGCACACATATCTTATCGCGAAATACCTTAACAACTCAAATATACGCTCAATGCAGAAAATAAATTAAGAGCTACAATCAAACAGTTTGAGAACGTCAGACCGACTCGAAGACTGTTAGACTAACTTTGAGACCACAAAACCGACCGACACCGTTAGACCAATTTATTTTGGTCTATCTGCTGTTGGAACAGTTCTTTCCAAATAAAATCAGTACTATTTCATTAAATAAAACATGCTTTGTAAAAAGCTGGCTAGAAACGTTTTCAACGCAGTAGTAATTAAAACCTTCGATACAAAAAAACAACAATAATTTCTCTCACATGAAAGCAGCGAAAAGAACCCGAAATGAGCGAAAATAACGCAAACACGAACAGGCGCCATAAAACGGCGCTCCTTTTTTCAAACAGCGGTCTCCGTCGCTTTGCAGACGACGAAATAGTACACAAGTTCTAGGGAGTGCAAAGACGAACTGCGACTTTTGGCGCGAAATCGTTCATACTCCCCAAACCTTCGCACAGCTAAAGATTTTTTTGGCTTCGCAGTAACTCTTTTGACTCACCGCGCTTTGTAGGTCATTAATTCTCTTTCTTTTCTGATATTACTGACTATTTATTGAATTACATATATGCCTACAGGAATCATTAATTTGACGAATTGAATTCTACGATAAAACTCTATTTCATTTACAATCTGAACAAATAGCTGACTGTTCATTCGTATTAGAACAGATATGTATTTAACTATCATATTCTTATAGCAGCATTCTGCATTCATTCGCGAGCTGATCTCGTCCACCACACACGTAACAGCTTGTTAAATAGTATATTTATGCCCATTTGTAGCGCATTCTGCGTCATAAGCTTCGCACCATTTTCGGCTTGCTCGATGGTTTCCATTAGTCAAGGTTTCGCGAGCTGAAGTTTTACTCGATTCCTTACGCAATAACAACTCAGCAAGAAGTCTTATTATCTCAGATTGCGCGGATAAACCAAGTCACCAAGAACGCGCCATACACTTCCGTCACTACGCCTAAACATCGAAGTCAAAGAAATCGTTCCAATTCGCTCGACAGCCACTGCTGGAGCTTACTTAATTCGTCGGGTCCGTTGACTCATCGATGCGGCCAAAATTTCACATTTCCTCATCACTACAAGCGTAATACACACTGCGAACCGTCCACCAGACTTTCATGTCTTCGGATTTCATTTTTTAAAAGCAATTTTCCTCGAAACCGTGTGATCAGACTGGTTGTCTGATTACAGTTGAGTTTGAAGACCGAGTTCCATCAAAGGTGACATCTTCTTTTCGAGATGCACGGAAGTCTTCTTCTACAGTACTCCTACACTTGTCTTATTATTTAGTGACTCATCTGCATGTTTCAGTAGTGTCCTTCTGGGGCAAATCATGTTTTTCTGGAGCGGTTGCATTGATGCCCGATCGACAATCGTTTTGATCTTTCATGCTGTTTCGCGTTATGCGGTTTTGCTTACCGTTCTATATTTTTGATTGGGCAATTCAAATGCCGTTATATTGAAAAATATTTCAGCGCTGATCGCATGGCCAAACTATGAGTAGATCGTCTGCGCGGATCCGCAGTCGGGAGCAGGGGCTCGCCTCCTCCTCCTGTACAGAACAAGCCGGACCATCCACTTCGTTTGCATCCGACGACTGCGGGCAGATGACGAATACTTTAAACGAACAACAAAGTAATGGAACCAACATGAATAACGTGAAAGAAATCGTTGCAGTAAGTCGTACATTTATTTGTTTTTTTTATGTGCATTATCTACTTCAGCAATTACTCAAAAAACCCGAGAAGATCGCGATGGTTATGGGTTTACTCAACAATCCTGAACAGATGAGCAATGAAGGAAGGATAGTCACACGTTCTATGACGAAAAACGTGACTTCTGCACCAGTCGTGAATCTGAAGCCTATCGCTCCACCAATAACGTTTCTAGATATCGATTTTCTACACGATGATGACGATGATGATTATGTACCGAAGCCCGTAACTTTGTTTCCAGAGTAGAAGAGTGAACTTAATGAGTGCCATTTCAGCAAGATGTCAACATTGATCTCGATGATAACAGCTTTTTCTCGCATTCTGATCTCGACAGTGAGTTCAACGAAACGAGCCGAACTTACCAGCTTAGATCTCAGTCAAGACTGCTGGATTACCCTGAAAACATCGACCAAGATGAGAACATGTATCGAACGATTGTGGATCCAGACTACATTGATTTTATCAATGGCACTCTCAACAACGATCCAGAATGTAATACGATCCTCATATTCCATTGTTGACATTGCACTTTTCTAGTTCTCATTGCTGATTATGACGAACCGAACGATCCTGACTTTGAATTTGATCCTTTTGAAATGGAAGCGATAGAAGAGGAAATGCTAGAAGAAGACGGACAAGTACCTACTATTACTAGTACTACTATTGCAAATTTTAATGCCGTGTGACTTACCCATTTGGCTTTCAGAAAACGAAGTGACAAATCTCATTGATGACCTCCTCGATATACCCCTACATGGTCAGCATGAAAAGCACGTAAATCAACAGATAGTAAACGGTTGTAAACCACGTGGTTCTGCTAGTCTGCTGAACATAAACGAAAATTATTATCCTCATTTTACGGAAACAGAAAGAAATCAATTAAAGGAGCAGATGTCAATGGTATGTCATTCTATTTGCATTCTGGGTGGTCTAGACAGAGACATGCTTACATTTTAGCATGTACAGCAACTTATGCAGACAGTTATGATAACTCACGACACTGAAGGCCTTCAAGAAGACAACCAGGAAGCGATTAATATGATGGTTTGGATGAAATTCGTTTCAAAATGTTCTATTGATTGAATGCCATGTTTAGAAAGATATCGTTCACCATGCGAATACTTCTCCCTTGTCTCACTTTGCGGTGGAAAATCTGAATCCAGCTGTCGAGGCACTCGAGGCTTTCATTTCGCAAATTGTTCTCTGGCCGGACATTTTCTCAACGGAACTTTTTAAGGCTCACTTCTGGCAATTTCCTTCTCACAAAGTGATGTGGACATTAGCGAACTCACCTGCCATCCTTTATCCTGAACTGCTTGTCATACAGCGAGCACAACCATTCCGTGAACCCCTCAACAAGTTCCTTCAAAGCGAAAATCTTCTTCTGGCGATGGCGCTCATCGAGTTTAGGAACTTCAGGCATTCATCTTGTGCGAACAGGAATGGAAAGAATAGTCTAATATCCAAGTTAATGGTTGTAAACAAGTCGCCCAGTCAAATCAAGTATCACATGAAGAATATTCGGAACAAGACGAATGAGATTTATCAGCTCATTACGGTATATCTTCCACTCCCTTTATATTGTGCTTATTCTCTGTGTTTAGAGAGCAGAAAGAGGAGAAACCGTGGACTTTCCTAAATTCCATTGTCCACGGATGGACACGGGTCCACCAATAAAATGGGTGGACGATGGATCGCAACCGTTCTGGCTGAAAGTAAGTGTAATCTTCAATAATGAACAAATATTATATAGAGATTACTAAATGTTGACGGGCTTGCAATCTGGAATATGGTATTCAAAGTCAAATGCATTGCGATAAAAGTAATTTAGCACGGAGAGCGTCTTCTCTAAATTACAGCCGGTCTAAATTACGTAGATCTTTGTAATCCTGTAAATTCAGTAATACTTCTCTGGATGACACAAATACCCTCTTTACTAATTGCGTGACGTTTTTATTTTAGCTTTAAAATTATCAGTCTATCTTTAAATTAATATTAAAAATTTTCAGGAACTGCGGAAAAGCCTGTATTCGCAATCGAAGCATAAAACTGTTACAGAACTACCTCGCCATTCTATTATTGAAGTACCATCCTCGGAATATGGGGGATCTGAAACGGAATGTACTGTAGTTCAGGCTAATGAGCATCCTGTTCTTGTCAGCGATGCTAACGTCTCCTGTCAAATTGCTGCTGATACACCGGAAATTACTAGTTCCGTGGCTCAAAACGAACCTACTAATTGTTCTCCTGATATTCCAAGCACTACTAATGCTGCTTTACCTCCTCCCAGTGCTGAAGTCTTACGCCAAGCAGAACGAACTCGAGCCGCGTTTGCGGAATTAGACGCGTATTTAGAGCCAGAACCGGAGCCAATAGTAACGATCGTTGAACCAAACACACAGGAACCGAAAGATCAATCAGTGATCGGTAATTATGATTCAGAAACGCAAACAGAGGTTCTTGAAAAAGGTCAAGTAAATTTCCAGCCCTCAGAAAAAGCACGAGAAGTGATCAAAACTCAGAATAAAAATGTTACTGCGGATAGTGGCGAAGACCGAGATGAGAGCGAGAAAAAGGTTGACTTAGAAACGAATGTTGGGAAGGAAAACCTACCGCAGAAAAGCACGGCTGATCGTACTTTCGATAGTGATGAAATCAACATCACTGAAACGGACATAACTTTTGAGGAGGTTCGTGTCGATGAAGTTTTTGAAGCTGATATTTCGCAAGAAACTGATGAACAATTGGAGCAAATGATGTCCCACTCGCCCCACAAACCGTTCTATCCGCGCAACGAAGATTCTCTCCTTTGGGTCACAAACGATGATGAAGGATTCTCTTGTTCGAGCTTTCGCATCAAAACGCCTACTCCATATCAAGCATCAGATAATTCTAGCATTGGCCCGGAAGACTCGAATTTCAGTAGCACGCCAGTTAAATACATTGATCCTTGGGGCGAAGACTCTTGTTCACAGTCTGTTCCGACGCGTCTGAAGACTCCGCAATTCGCACGGGTAAGAAGCACACCAATTGCGCCGTTTGCCAAATCGAGATCCGCTGCTTCGAGGCGGATTTTCGAAATAGATCCTCCGGACGACCACGAAACAACAACGCTTCTTTCCCCTGCTAAGAAGGTTCCTTCAAGAAGGAAAGAGACGGAACTAGAGAAGGCGAGATGTGTGACGGACATCGAGAGACGCGAAGATCAGTTAGGAATATTAGCCGAAGTCATCTGGGAAGACGTGCGTAGTCGGCTCAACATGCACGATCTCGTGCTGGCGGAGCTGCAGCAAATTATCGATGAAGCTTTATCGCCGAACATGGTAATTGAGAGCCTGCGCGGTCTGATTGAGAAGCACCAGGAAGCTGTTCTCTACATAATAGCATTTCTGATTCCGCGCGAAGACTGGCCGGATGATCTGAAGAAAAACCATTCATGCCTGAACCTTTGTATTGCCCTTCAGAGAATCCTTGTCATCGAGGCCTTCAATTCAAAAACGGTGCGTAGATCTGCTATTAAGAATATTTTTGGTGCAATTGCTAGATTAGGTAGGCTTGTAGACGTTTTTACGATGCATTGACCATCTTTTTTTAGCGGAGAACTGTAATCCTCAGCAGTTGTACGACAAGTTAAACAAACATTTCGGTTCGCACAAAATTTTATGGTCGCAGTTGGAAGAACTTTTTCCTGACGCCTGTTTTAAGAAGAAGTAAGGAAATCAGATTTGCTCAACTTGGTATTACGGTATCTATTGTAGGGTCTTGCCGAATGAATATGAGCAGCACAGTCTTTACGACAGTGATCACGGCGAAGACTGCGATCAGTTCGAGAAAGTCGACATAAACTGCGCGCTTGGAAAGCTCTCAAGTCGTCTCGTTCATAACGTAAATAACCCTTTATTTAGCCGCCAAATGCTTATGTGAACCTGTTTAGATCAGCATAGACAAAGGCAGAGTTGTCGTTCGGCAGAACGGACGTCCAGTTCAAGTCGACTTCACCGGCATGGGTGGCATGAATTTTGCTAATTACAGTTTTATGGACGAAGACTACGACGATTATGGGGATGATTCGCCGTCCGAACGCTCTACTCGGAAACGAAAGCGACGTTACAACAGCTATACCGAAACTTTGTCCGACTTTGAAAGAAACAGCGACGACGAGGCTCTCGAGGCGTACGCGGCCGAAACCACTGCCCTGCATTATGCTGAGCAACATCAACAAAATGCGACTTACGGTAAACGAATCCCGTGGACGGAAGTGAACGATGACGAGATGATCATCTGTCTCGACCAATGCGATCACAGAATCGAGCAGTCAGTCCGCTTGTATATAAAACGCGATCGGCATGAGGGTCCCGAGAAGCCGACTATTGAAGAAATCAGAACTCGAATGCAATTACTTAAGGATCTCGTATCCGACTATATAGCTGCGAAAGAGGCTACTTCCATCACTCTTCGGTAACATACTGTACATAAACATACTGTGGAAAGAAAACGGGTTAACAACGGCTGTAATTGAATATTGCTCAGAAATTCAATGTGCTGTGTTATTTATACTTGTACAAAAGCTAATAAAGATTTCGTTTCATTGCATTTTTATTTCAA
>KI645703.1:18123-29775 GCA_000505645.1 Steinernema monticolum
GTACTTTGCTTATACTTCAGCAAAAGCTTCCAGATCGATCTTCTGGCATGTGCATCGATGCCCGCAGTAGGTTCATCCAAAATTATCAATTTGGAGCCTCCGATAAATGCAATTCCAATGCACAACTTTCTTTTCATGCCGCCTGATAAAGTAGAAGCGAGAGAATCCTTCTTTTCCTCCATTCCGATATCAATAAGCATGGCATCTACTTCAGATTTCAATGTGGCGCCTTTCAGTCCTTTCAGTGCACCATAAAATGTTAGTTGTTCTTGGACAGTTAATCTGAAACGGTCACATAATTAATTTTATAAGGTAGACAGCTTTATCTTACTTATCAAACAGAATATTATGTTGCGGACATACTCCCAATTTCGCTCGAATCGCCGCCATATCAGTTTGCAGGTTCATCCCGTAAATTTTGCATTTTCCCGAGGTAGGTCGGTATAAACCCATAAGAATTGACATTGTAGTCGTTTTACCCGCTCCATTGTGACCCAGAAATGCCGTAATTTGTGATTCGTAAAAGCGAACAGACAGAGAATCAAGCTGAAAACACCATTATCAATTCGTTCTTTTTCAAAACGCTCCTTACCGCCTTCGTTTTGTTGCCATAAACCTTGTCCATATCCCTAATAGAAACAGCCAAAGTCAAGTTCAAAGGTTCCTCTTCAAATGTCGAATTTTTATCGCTTAACGTGCTTGTTAAATCTGAATCCTCGGAATAATCAGAAGCCTCTTCCATTGAATCTTTCACATGCGGCCTCCAGTATCGCTTTGTCACAAAGAAGTACCATGGCTGAGCTACTCCGTACATTCCTAGAAATACCGTAATCATATTTATCGTAAACATGTAGATAACAAACCCGGAAAGACAGCACTGACATACCAAGCGATTAAAAGGTAGATAACCGAGTCAACCGCAAACGATACAAGGACTGAAGTAAGAGCAATATCGTATTCAGATAGATATATTTCGTTGATGGAAACCCAAGTCGCTTCTCCAATAGAATCCGATAATGACAACATATAGAGACCGTAACCCATTGATGTTTGAGGGAACAGTAACTAAATATTCTAAATTTAGAAAGGTAAATAACAACAAAATTACCGTGAAAAACGTAAAAGTAGGCGATTTTGACTTCACAGATAGTTGGAATGGAAAGAAAAACAAGAAGCATATCAGTGCTGTGGCAACAGAAGCAATATTCGTCCGCATGAACAAAGTTGAGATCAGTAGGCATTGGCAAATGCAGCATAAAGCGAAGAGAATAAATAGAAACAGCAGCAAAGTGAGGTCAGTTTGGGGGAGAATGTTGCCGTACTAAAATGCATCTGTAAAATAGAATAGCGAAACGTTTGTTACCTTTAGCAAAACGCTAATGACAACAATGGCAATAATATTAAAGATAAACGCTTGGAAGGCCCAGGCAACCCAGTGAATCGCGTCTCCAAGTCCCATAATTCGCATCATTTCTTTCAGACGCATTTCCTTCTCGTGAACAATGTTCTTCACTAATAAAGCACAAGGAATCATCCAAGATAGAAGGACAAACAACCCGAGAAATAGAGATACGTTAAACCTAAAGAGGAGTTTTGAATATGAATTCGAAAAAGTACTCACATGTCACTGCTAACGCAGGGATACGGTTCCTGTTGAGCGTAGAGACCTGTTGTTACGGTAGTGTTAGTTCTGCTATAAACGATCTCTCTTTCTACGGCGTCTTGAATGAATGAGAATCCGAAAGTCAGATACTTCAAGTCGATAAAAGGGCTGTCGCGGTTGAGATGAACTCGTTTACTCGCATAAACTGCGTCCGTCGCTGGAATAAACAAAAAGTTACGGTGCTATACAATCAAAGATTACTGTCGATAAGCGTAGAAAGATGACGAATTTTATACCACATAACCGGAGAGAATTCTGTCGCATTTTCGGTCAAATTTGTGAATACGATTCCCGTGAAATACTGATCTTCTTTAGTCAGACACAAAGCTCTGTCTTCGAGCATTTCCTCGTCTTCAACAACGACGAATCGATCGAAATCGGTGCACTAAACACCCAGTGATTGATTTAAGAGAACCGATGTGAGAAATTTACATTTGCATAGCTCATAGCCAACTTTGCCAGCCTTCCTAAACCCGTAAACAGTGCTTTAGGATCGTCCGACTTGTTAAACCAGTTTTCGAGAAGAGGTTTCATCTTTTCCAACCAATTTCTGACGTCTGGTGTAAGGAGATCAACGGGAATACTAAGCAGTGCCTATAAATACCCTTAAAATATTGAAAGTGGTGACATTTGTGTATATATACCTTGGCAGCTTTAGCGAAATCACTCTTGGCGAGTCTGTCCTGAAGGCTATCCGAGATGAGAGTGAAGTCATGGATGGAATCTTTCATGAGATTCGCCATCCTCATGGGGTTATTCAAACGCTCCACCAGTTCTCTCACTACTGGGACATTCGGAGCAACGAGAATTCGACCGATTAGGAGAGGCTTCAGGCGAGAAACCAGAGCGGCTCTCATTATGGGACAGCTGTAATTGCACTTAAGTGGAATATTGCCGCATTTTCCAGCATGTTGTTCATGGCCTCCGGCTGGTGCAATCTTCTGAATAAATTTGGTGACTTGATTTCTTAGGTCGGCAAACTCTGAATCTTCTGCTCCTTTGGATTCTGGGTCGTTTTGATTCATGAAATCTAAAGATTCAAAAATTCATATGCTTGCTCTGATGAAGACGCATATTTACCCGTCAATTGGCCACAAAACAGCTTATCGAGAGCATTATTCCCATCCAGCGTTAACAACTCTTTAATCACATCAATGATCGGCTTCCAATCATCCTTAGCAATCTCTGTAAACACGCTTTCTGATTCTTTGGTGTATATCGCACGAATGAAATCGTCATCCTCCATGTCCATGTCCCCGTCAGCACTTGATGGATATGTGTCGCCGATCTAAACACAAACACCTCAAGCGTCATCATTACCGTAACCCTTCAGTACCATTTTTTTGATTTTAGTAGACATAGACTTCGTAATGGATTGGTCTTCCTTCAGAGCCGTGTAAATGTCCATTATTGGCGCACATAACGTAAAAGACAAAGGCTCGCCATTATTCCTTTCAATTGAAGCATCAAGTGTGGACCGATCGCAGAGAAAGGTGATGTTAGAATCCGATGTCAAAAGTAGGTTCAGCGTATCCATTGTCGATAGCCGCTTATACTAAGATTAAGATAAACACCAAAAAGCAGAAGATTATTATACCTCCTTGTACATGTTCGCAAAAAATGGCGGATTCGCTTTTGCATTGCTTAGTTCATCTAGTTGTTCGTCATTCAAGTTGAAAGCGGTTCGTGAAAACGACTTCATCTCTTCTGGTGACTCGAAAAAGTCAATTAGAGGGATTCCATAGGGTTGTGCGAGTACATGAACAAGCCTTCCTATTTCTGCGAATCCATCTTTGTACAGTTGGGGTCGTTGGCCAATCTGCTCGAGAAGAGTCGTAAACGCTCGAGTTGTCTTTATCACTCTAAAAATTCATCATTGCTTTGCCTTTGGCTCATCATACGCATCATTTTGCTTTGAATCATCAAGCATGAAATTCAAACAATTCATCAAATGTATTCGTTTTCACATGCAAACAGAAAAGGGCCGATCATTTAGAAATGTGAAAATGCCTTTTGTTAAGTGTTTACTTATGTAAAGAATGTTCGTCGATGTTGACAGATTCGTTTCAGTTCGCATATTGAGGCATTCCGATTTCCGACGCAGTATTTTGATTTCGAAAGGATGGCGTCATCGTCATTGCATGCAATTGAAACATTTTCGATGTCATAAAGCAGTTTCACGACTCATTTCAAAGCAAACAATGACACCATACCAGGAAGGCGAGCAAATTTGAGTTTCGACAGAATTTCAACGTTTTGTAACACAAAAAGAGCACTCATAAAAGCTTCTTATTATCGCGTCAGGACGCTTGAAGCCGAATTACAGTGATACTTTAATCGAGGCCTCAACACGATTTATAACCTTGTTCAACAAGAAACTCCATGCTTTTTATTTAGCGACAACCCTGAATGGCAGCAAGGGTATACGGTATCAATATCAACGAAGCGCAAGTTGGGAGTGTATCCTATCCCTTAGGTTTCTGTTGCAAACTTGAATTTACGATTACCCCTTTAAATGTGCAAAAGCTACTCACATGGACTCCTTTCCGCCAGGCTTGTTGATAATCTCTCTATCGTCATCGCTAGTCACATCCTGCTGACATTTATTGGAAAAAGAGCACAGATGACTGTGAAGAAACGGAAGTAATCCGGCCGATGGAAGCGCTTTCGCGTCATAGTGACCTGCAAACACTTAGTAAACAGAAATTCCTTACAATTCGCTAAACCAACAATCTGATGATAGCACATAGAAATTCCTCGTTCGAATTGTTGCGAGAAATACGAATAGAATCACTGGAATAGCGATCTCGATCAACGTCCACGCGATGCTTCGCCGTCGAATCAGAAATCCCTTCCACAGAAGCAGTCGAAACTGCTTCCATGTGGATATCATCGATTTCCACGTGAAGTCGCAACTACTCGTCACTTCCTCACAAATGCGATAATAAGCTGCGCGGGACCGATGGCCAGTCTGTGTGTTGACAACACGCACTTCACTGTCTGTCTATCGCCACCTAAAGTCAGTCGTCAAGTATGGCCGGCCGTCGGCACGTGTATGAATCACTTCGAAGCACTGTTCGCGGCGGCTAACGTCACACCCAACCCAATTACAGCTGTGAAAATTGAAAAATGGGAAAGAGGGGTTGAAGAGTTTCGCGGCGACGGCGAACCGTGTCAGGTTGCCAAGGTAGCCACAAAGCGTTAATTGAGTTTTTCAACTTCTGTCTGCGATTGTAGGGATTCACATCAACAATAAAAGTTGCAGTAGCAACGCCTCGAAAACGCTGACTCAGACATTTTAAGCAGTCAATCATCGCAGGGCGAACGAAGGAAGGACATTCGGGAAAATCAATAGGGCGGCCAACTTCTCTTGGACATTCAAAGCTGGAACAGCTTATGCAATAAATAATAAGCTTTACCCAAATCTACATAAAAAAAATAACAAGTTTATTAGAATAACAAATAACAAGTTTACTTCAGAAGGATGAAGCGAGAGCTGTGGGTAGCACCATTACCGGGACGACCGTGCTTAACGGGCTTGTAGGTGATAGAGAATTCGCCCAAGTAGTATCCAATCATTTCAGCGCGGATTTCGACCTGGTTGAAGACTTTGCCGTTGTATACTCCGACGACGCAGCCAACAATCTCGTGGAGAACGATCATGTCACGGAGGTGGGTCTTGACTCATCCGGGCTTCTCGAGGATGCGGCCTTCTTGGCCTTCTGGAGACAGGCAGGGAGAGATTTCTGCTTGTGGTTAAGTCCACGATCCTGGCGGTTAGGGCGCGGCAGGATGCATCTTAGACAATTGCTCACTAAGAATCAACATGCAGATCAATGGAGTCAACGATACTTACGGTGACATGTCCAAAAATGGGTGGTTGGTCTAACCGATACCATGGGAGGTGAACTTGCGGAAAGTGTGCGTCTTCTCAAGTTCAGCATGAGCAGCTTCGCCGGCCATATTGAATTTTTTTACCTCTGCAAAGCAATAATTAATGGAAATCGACGATTTAAACTGGAAAAGTAACACGCAGAACGATCAGCACAACTAATTTAGTTGACAATACATCTCATGACATCTCATAATCATAATTAATCCACCCAAAAACAACCCAAACTCACAGCAAACTAGCAAAAATTCAAAAAATACAAAAATTGCGGGAATAAGAGAACATGGGATATTTCCAGTTCATCTCAGTTTGAAAGGGAAATGATACGCAGCCACCCACCGTAACTGAGGACGGCGATTAATAGAACGTTGAGAAAGTATTGCCCGCGGTTTGATTCTTTTAGCCAAGTTTATGTCCGATTTTTGTTGCTCAAGTGCGTATCTGATGCTTCATTGACGCTTATCCGGACCCGTTACAAGCATTTTTGACAACTATTCCGTGAATTTCAATTTCACATCGTTTTTGGGAGACTCGCGCGTTGCGATTGCGACGCGTCGAGCGGGTGGCGGTTTTTTGGTCTCGGTTTGACTGTCGTCTTTTATTTGTGAGGATTTCTCAAAAGTTGTGTTCGTGCATCTTTGCCAAATTTGTTATCTTTCTTGTTGCGTGGATTGCTTTTCTGTATTATTTCATCGATTTACATCAATTATTGGTATTTTGCAGAGGTAAAAATTCAATATGGCCGACGAAGCCGCTCTTGCTGAGCTTAAGAAGAAGCGCACTTTCCGCAAGTTCACCTACCGTGGTGTTGATTTGGACCAGCTTTTGGACATGTCTCCGTAAGTACTATTAGGCTGTATTGACCTGCATGCTTATTTCTATTTTTTTCAGTGAGCAATTGTCCAAGATGCTTCCCTGCCGCGCCCGCAGACGCTTGGCTCGTGGACTTAACCGCAAGCACAAGTCTCTCCTTGCCCGTCTCCAGAAGGCCAAGAAGGCCGCTTCCGTCCTTGAGAAGCCCGCATGTGTCAAGACCCACCTCCGTGACATGATCGTTCTCCCCGAGATGGTTGGCTGCATCGTTGGAGTATACAACGGCAAGGTCTTCAACCAGGTCGAAGTCCGCGCTGAAATGATTGGATACTACTTGGGCGAATTCTCTATCACCTACAAGCCCGTCAAGCACGGTCGTCCCGGTATTGGTGCTACCCACAGCTCTCGCTTCATTCCTCTGAAGTAAACTTGTTATTTGTTATTCCAATAAACTTGTTGTTTCTTTGGGTAAGCCACTGTTAAAGAATATTTGTTATCTTTTGCTGTATTGATTGTTACAAACAATATAACTTAACATATTAATTCTGGTAGTACTTAGCATTAAATGCGCAGTGAAGGGAAGGAATACTCTAGCCAGCCATTAATTGTAGTGTTTTGATTAGTCGACTGAAGTCGCATATTTTTGAAAAGCGGACGTACATACATAAGTGGAAGATTGGAACCCTTCTGATACATTTGCTTTTACTAATCGGGGCCAACTGTAGAGGCTTCTATTTTAGTTCACTTTTCTCCACATTTTTCATTTTTACCTTCCCATGCTCTGCGAACACCACTTCAAATTAGAAAATCATTTATTGTCACTATAAAAGCAAAGCATTGTAAAATAGACGTAATTCGTAGGTTCTACGTAACAGTTTAGGGACTGTCTCGTTCAGAAATGTATTTTACCAGGTTCGGATGAGTATGGACGTTCTCGACGAGCTTAGTCAGCTCGGGATAATCCTTGAGACAATCCTTGGTGGTTTCAACAACCGACGAAAGATGTCTCGCTATGTACAAGTCGACCCAAGTGATTCCACTTTTTAGGAAGAATCCGCTGCCTGACTCCTTCCAAATACGCACGAAGTTCGGCAAATGCTTCTGCATAGCGGGAACCACCACTTCCGCGAAGAGTTCCTCTTTATTACCTTCGCGAACTCCCGCGGCTGTGTAAATGTATGTGATGATTTCGTTGGAGAAGTCCCTGTAGGCGTCAGCGATGGAGTCCACTTGCGCTTTTTCCCAAGGAGTCGTTCCGGCCATTTCTGAATGCTTCTGTTACTCTGTTTTGGTTTGGTATAAGCGCTTACCGAATTCGTTCGCGAGATAACGGTAAATAGCGAAGCTCTGCGCGAGTGGTTCACCATCGACAGTGAGAACGGGCACTTGCCCGAAGGGAGTCTCTGGTTTGCGCGCGGGCCAATCCTCTTTCGCGATTCTTTCGTCCGTGAAGGGAATGTTGTTGAAGGCGAAGAGCATGCGCGCGGCTTCGGCGGCTCCTTTAGCTTGGAAGTACGTGAGTTTGTATTCGGGCATAGGGGATTCTGAAAATAAAAACTAGCTTTTTACGAGGAAAACACATAGCGCATGGGAGGGATAACAATGAAAACATTGAATATGTGGTGAGGGACAGTTATATATGTTTAACTCAACAACACGTTCACTCGTAATTAGTGGAGCTGGAGAGTGAATAGGTATGCTTGTACGTGGCCTTTATACTCAACGCCCTCGCTCGCTGATCATGACAACATCGACTGAGGCGGAGCGTTCGCACCATTAAAGCACAAAGTAAAATATTGCGAAAGTGCAGAGAATTGAGATTTGACTTGTGGCATATTGTAGGTTTAAATACCCGAATGCGATGAAAAAACTATTTCTTGGATGAACATTTTTCAAAAGTGATTTTGACAACAATTTCATTTTAGTGAATCACAAAATCTGAATATCCTTTTTCGAATCGTTGATGCAAAAAGATCTCCGTGTCTACATGAAATAGACACAGGTATGTAACATGCCTCACACAAACTATAAACTTGAAAGTCGGAATCTCGCGATCGGTCACTGAATGCTTGAATTCGAGTAATCTTGCCAACAACAACACCGAAGTCGAACAAGAATCCACTCTTCGGCATAGTGGAAGAGAAGTCGCCGGTTTCTGTGAGGGCGCGGACGCTGAGGTAGATCAATCAAATCGTAGTCAGTTGTCAAATCACTTAACATTATTAGAGCCATTTATGGATAGTCGTGCATATATAAATTCTATATTATAGACACAAAGTACCGATACAACTGCGAATACTTTAAAACCACGAATCTACGTAACAAAATTAAGTATCTAGGAATTTAGAAACTTAAGATTTCCTCCTATAGTATATACAAAAAGGGCTTCACGAATTGGTCAAGTAGAGAATATTATCACAGCGAAGGAAATGGAATAAAATGGAAAGAAGAGAATCGAGCGGGAAACAGCTGGAGGCTACGGCGAAGTTGGGTCAAGAAGTTAGCGTTCTGATTTACAGGATGGGAATGTAGTTGTCGATCTTGGTACGGTGACGTTGAGATATGCATTCCGCGATCCAGATGATGTTGCGCATTTCCTGCTCCTTCAGCTTGATGAACGCGTAGAACACACCAAAGTGGAATTGGTGAAGGTACGCATGAACGTTCAATTTGACCTGGAAAAGAAAGGAAAATAGGATAAAAGTTGAAGGATGAAGTACCATACCTCATGTTCAAAGAATTTGTCCTCAAGAGTCTTCTCACCGGGGTTGACGCCACTGCCTTCGAAGAGAGCTTTGTACTCACTGTAGTACTCGCAGACTTGCTTCACTTGGTCGTAGTCGTCAGCACGAGCGAGTCCAGCCAATCCCTCGGGATAGAGCTTTCCACAGGTGGGGTAAAGCTTGGCACGGTCGTCCTTCGAGAGCTCAGTGTCGAAACTGTTGATCGTAATGATGATAGCACGACGGTCAGCCTCGAAAGCGAGGATCTCGCACATGACCGAAGCGGTCTCGCCTCCAAGCGATTGGCAGAACTTGTAAAAGTCCTCGATGTACGACTTGTAGAGAGTGTTGCGAATGATTTCGACGTTCATCTCGTCGAGATCCTGCTCGCTGATACAGTCGACGAAGTATGGAGCCAACGGAGTGTCGACAAGCACGGCATTGTAGAGTTCAGCTGGAGTCGACGCAATGTGGATGGCCTCCATCTGCTCGAACGATCCAAGTGGGTGACATTTGGAGATGAGCTCGGTGATCGGACGCTGGTGGAGGGTGCCGGTGATGAGCAGGATGATGTTGTCAATCATGTACGAGTAGGTGATGTAGTCGAGGAAAGTGGACAGTGGCTCGAGGCAGTTGTTCCGGATATGCGTGAATTCCGTCACGAGTTTCTCCTTCAGACGTTCGTCGATCACTTGAACAGTGATTGCGCCGGGCTCGTTGGCCAAGAAGTTGCCATAATCGGTGGACTGAACGTGCAACTTCAAGTCTGAAAAAGAGACAAATATACAATTGTTTGCAAATACATTTTAGACAAAAAATCAATAAATAGACAGTGAGTTACAGCCAATATTGTGATAACAACATACAACGCACTCTGAATGTCAGACAAAAATGTGAAAATGCCAGCTCATCGGCTAAAATAGACGTCAAACAGCTCACCTTCGAGAGTCTCGCATTGAACGAGATTGGCGTAATCGTTCGAGTTGAGAATGCCGGTCTTGAAGCCGCGGACAAGGGCCTCCAAGTAGCCGTGATCGATGTTGAACATGAACTCTCCCATGGCTGAATGGCTCTCACTGAAAGAAACGATAAATCAGCAAAAAGTAAAGTTAACGTTTCTATGATACACGAACAACGCTTATACAACTTCCGCACATGAATACTACTTTATACAGAGGGAATTCCAGCGACTTCAGTGAAAAAACCGTTGCCTTTCGCGACCAAAGAGCAATAAAAGACCGGAGGCGAATTATTCGCGTCGCGGCGGCGATGAACGAGTCGTTGGTGAGAGAAGTGGATGGCCGCGACGCACACATCGATCGTTCATCTCTGTTTGAACGAGACGAATGCTTTTCGCAGCGAGAGTCCGTAGCATTCGATTGGGTTAGGTAGTGCGATGTGCGTAAAGGCAGAGATAAAGGAAAGGGTGCTTTGAAATAAAACAAAAATCGAGCAAAAAAGTAGCGAAATGCATCAAAATCGGATACGGAATGGCAGAAAAGGGAAACCGACATATGTCGTTGAACTGCTCGACAATGGCAGAGCATCAAGACCGTCGAGTCTTCGTTTGATATTCTTCTTAGAAGGCTCTTTCTAAGAAAGAAGAAAATGTGAAAATGGCTAGAATTCAAATTAAGAGTACGAAAAAACATAAAATCAAAAAATTACTATATACACGTAAAGGGAATACATGCCACTTATACTCACAACTCAATTGCATCTGACTAAAACTGAAAGCGAACAACGCGAACAAGCGGATATTCCGAGTCGGAATTTGCGACCGGGCGTTCAGGTCGGGGCGGGTAATCTAGGATAGATAGCTAGTTGTTGATAGCTAATAGTTTGAATTCTAGCCATTTTCTCATCTTCTTCTCTTAGATAGAGCCTTCTAAGAAGAATATCGAACGGAGACTCGAGGGTCTCGCTGCCATTGTCGAGCAGTTGAACAACGCTTGACCACATACATCGGTTTACTTTCTTCCGCCACTATTTATTCAAAATTTCAGTTTTTTGGATACCGTGGTTTTTATGCATTTCGCGATTTTTTTTCGATGTTTAATTTTCTCTAGAGCGGCCTTTCCTTTATCTCTGCCTTTACGCACATGGCACTACCTAACCCAATCGAATGCTAAGGTCGTTTAAGACAGAGCGAGCATCATCAGTTTTGCATAAAAATTCCAAAAACCACGCCAATCGACCTGATGCGCGTATCGATGCCCTTAATCTCGAATCAGTGAAATCGCCCCGAGAGTCGCTAGCAACCAGAAATAATTTGCCCCCAGTTGCGGTTTTGAAGCCGTTTTTTCTCGAACCGAATATGCAATAAAAGATTGGGGTTTCCAAGCTGTACGGTGTCCCTTTAGGGACAGACACACTATGCCTTTTTAAAAAGCAGGTTCTTGAATTTCGGTTGGACACGTTTTAAGCATCAGAGAGAGAGAGAGAGTCAGATTGGTCGTCAAATGCGGGAAAATCATCGCAGCAACTTCTATATATTCGAGTCAACACCGCAAATGTGGAGTTTTCGAGAGATTCATAAACGAGTTCGCCATATTTTCCAA
>KI645710.1:4526-20658 GCA_000505645.1 Steinernema monticolum
CTGCTGTTGGTGGTGTTCCATCTGCATCCGAAGAACATCAAGGCTAGCAAGACCGGCTGAACCTGCATGCATGGTGGGTGGACCCTGCGACGCTGCCACGGCATTCGCTCGCGAAGACGCTTCAATTTGCTGTTGTAGTAACAACAGTGAATTCACTTGCGACGAATCCGCTCCAGCCATTAACCTGAGAGCACTTGCAGGATTTGCACCTAACGTCGGATGTCCGCCATTTGCTGCTACTGCTGCTGCCGCAAATGAGAGCGCCGGATGTGTAGCCGGATGGGCTTGATGTTGGGAAGCTATGGATGCGTTTTGTGCATTATGTGCTGCCAAAAGTTGCTGAAGAGCTGCAGGTTGAAGACCTTGACCTTGGAGAGAAGCCAGAAGAGCGAGCTGCTGGGCATGAGCCGCTGCCGCATCGCTAATTCCGTTTGTTATGGAGCCCGCTCCAGAGAGCTGGTGTCCGAGAGGTAGGTTGATACCCAGTTGGTGTGCTGCCGCTGCCGGTAAGCCAGCGAGAGCGTGGAGGTTCTGCGCATTTTGAGCATTCGGGAGAATATTTCTGTTCAACGTTGAAGGGGGTCTGTTTTGGTTTGGATTCTGAGGAACTTGTTGTTCTCGTTTTGGCGTAACACTCGAACGGCCTGCTAAGTGAGGATATCCAGCGTGTTGCAGTCCAGCGAAAGTCGGTGCGATTCCGGTTGTTAGTCCAGGAAGAGATGCCGTTGACGTAGAAGGGGGACAAAGAGGAGGAGCCATCATAGGGTGTCCCGGTCCAGGAACCGCATGGACAGGGTTTCTGGCGTGCTGACCGAACTGCATTGCGGTATGCAGAGCTCCTGGAGGATGGGACGGGGCTGTTGGGGGACGGTGCGCCGCTGCGGCAGATGCAACAGTAATAGCAGGTGCCAAAGCAGAAGAAGAAATAGGAGCCGCGGATGTACACGGAACATTAGTTGTAGTTGCTGCGGGTTCCGGATGAGCAGCTTTGTAAGCTTTTACATGTTCTGCGATTTTGACGTGTTTTCCGTTCCAAACGCCTTTTCGAGTTAGTGTTTGACTTTGTGAAGGTACCGACGTTGCTACAGTGTTCATAAGAGGTAATTTGTGGCCAAGCACAGCAGCTCCTGCCAACTGTGAACCGAGAGCTGCGTTCGGAGGAAAGGGATTGTGACTGGAGCTCAAGGGAGCAACGATTGAAGCCGCTGGCGTTGGAACCGTTGACGTCGTCACGGATGAAACGACTCCCGCGGCTGCAAGTTGCTGTTGCTGTTGCTAAAATTGATAATTGAATTTGCTGATTTTAATAAACCGAGGTTACCTGGCTGAGCGACGCAATATGTGCTTGAAGGAAAGGCACGCTAGTGTTCGAAGCCGAGAGGAACGGGTTCGGGCCCATCGGAAGGTGTTGGTAAGGAATCATGTTGAGATGCGGCATTCGAGGGTCAACGAGACTTGAAGCGAGCGATTGATGTAAGCTTGCAGCTCTCGCTGCGGCGGGAATTCTTGCATCCGTATTTGTAGTGTGCACGAAGAGCGACGAGTTTCCTGGTGGGAAGTTGCTCCCCGGAACGCCTAATGTCGTGTGAGAAGCAGGACGACCGAGTGGAGTCGAGGAAGCGGACGACGAAGACGGTAACACTCGATGGCCTGGATCGACCGGATGGCAAGCTGCAAGGAGCCATTGCTGAGCTGCTCGGTTTATAGAAAAACTGTTACTTTCTGCAGAGGTAACGAGCGGAGGTTTCAAGTCTATCGAAGAAGGCGTTCTTGAATGACCATTCGCGATTTGAGCGCTTGGAGGTGTTGCGGAGGGGTTTTGAATTGCCTGTGGATTCTCTGATTTGATTGCGATTCCAATGAGTGAATCTCCATGTCTGTAAATACCGTGATGAGAACTGAATAAATTCATTCTGAAATCAAGTACTCAGCTGCTTTAAAGCAAATATATCTTTTTCGTACATTTCAACACAGCTGAGTCAGCGGCTGACTGTTCACTCGCCGTTCCCTTTGTTTGCTCATCGACAGCGTAACAAAGTGTCGTCTACTCAAGAGCTGCGCAACTTGTAAACGAATAGTAGGGAAACCGCATGCAAAAAGCCGCAAAGTAAACAAAACGCGTATTGCCTTTGTTTGTTCTCGTTTCGAAAAGATTTCCCGGATTTCTTGGGTAACAAATGCGAGTCTATAAGACGTAAAACATACTTGTTAAAGTCATCGATATGCTCCATTCGAGAGACTTTGACTGGAGGCTGGTCGTGGATGCCATTAACTGACGGAATCCCATTTGAAGAGACCGAAGACGGACGCTTGACGCCACCAAACGCGGTATCGTTTGGTGGCGTCTGCTGCGGCGACTTCATCATGGCGTCCGGCACTGTCGCGGACGACGAGTTGTGAGGGTGCTGATAGAATCCGTAGGGATGACGATGATGGAGAGGATTCTGGATGTGAAGCAATGGATGCGACGTGATAGGCGCTGACGACGACGCGAACGCCGATGTCGATGGTGACTGATAGCGCTGAAATTCACAAATTTAACAGAAATACATAGTATGAGGAATGAAATGAATGAACACGGGAAACGCGTATTATTTATTTCTCTCTCCTAAGGGCCTCACATCCGGCAGGTCTCACGAGGCAAATAACTCGATGATTGGTTTAATTCCACGCGCTCCGCTGTCTGCGTCGAGCAATTTCTCACAAACATCTGCTACGGGTGCCGCTTGCGCAAGTTAATTGGAAGGCTTCTCGTCGAGTCGATCTCTCGCCAACGAACGCACCGACTCTCTCACGGGGATTCGCCAACGGCATAAACAACAACCCCTGAGGTCGGTGTACTTGAGCGTACTCGGTGAATCGATATATGGTCATGTAAATGCCTGAGGGGAGGCCGCGCAAGTGATTACTTTAATCCACGTTTAATCATGGGTAACGGCGCACAAAAAATGCGACGTAAAAGATTAACGATGATCGGGAGCTCAAAGCGATTAGCAGATGATTAGACCGAAACGAGGCAAGTTCGTGGTGCTATGCTGATGCGTCCGACCCCTCCTGCGGCGAGTCTCACTCCCTCACTTTTGCTTTTTGCCGTTTCCTCACGTTGCCCAAGTGACGATTACGTCATTAGCCACTTACGATTATTTCTAATCGCCGTAAAGTGATGGTGTAAAGTGTCAGTAACAGAATACGGCCTGTAGAAAGAGAGCTGCAGCACTTCTCAAATAACATGCAAATTAAGAGGAGTCAAGTGGGGAGAACACAGTCGGTGAGTATCAAGTTCAATCGAATTTATCATTGCAAATAGCAGCTGTTTCATCAGGTTTTCACTGCGTGTGGCTGTGGGGTCACAATGATTAAATTCATTCGCATACATTTCTAACTAACGACCAGGAGTTGCGTTCTTAGAAGGGATCTTTCCGTTTTTCTATTTCGCTCTCAGCTGGGCACTCCGCGTTTTCGACGCAAATGTGTTCATAAATAATAGAGCGACGCCCAATGAATTATGCGTCCACTTCCTCATTAATTATACATTAGTTCCCCGCGCAAACGTCGCGCAAGGTCTTCCTTCACTGCCGCACGAGTTAGGGGCCAAAAATTAAAGAAGGGTAAAAGGCCCGATTGAAAGTAAAAAAAATTGAAGCCAGGAGAGCAAACAGCGATTTGTTTGACGACATCGGAGGAGTGTGCGAGGGTAACGGAAGCCGAAGAAGAGGTGAGAGCGGTCTCGGGGTCAAACAAAACACAAAAAAGTGCCGAGTAAATCGAAAAAAGACATTACACTGCGACGAGTGTAATTTGATTTGTGAACAATAAATCAAAGTCATTGGATAGGTTGAAACAACAAAAGTGTAATAGGCAGTTATCGAGCGACGGACGGCTGTGGATTGATGGGTTGCGATTGTGAAGGGAGCAAACGAGGGAGGGACTAATAACCAGGTGTCATGGAGAAATTGAACGAACGCCAACAGATTAGCTGTTGCATGTTAGAATATCGCAAACGGGAGTTAAGAATAGCCATAGCGTTCGTGGTAGAGGTCGATTATAAGTAAAGTGTATTTTTATGGGCAGTTGCCACGAGGAACCTCGAAACGACGCACTTGAAGGCTGCGATGAATAATTCCGACGCTATGCAAACAATGCGGCGTTGAAAACCCTCCCGTGATCCCTACAGTGACAACGAAGCCGACGGCTGTCTGAGCAAACACGTACACATAAACAAGCAAACAAACAATGTTTATTTTAGACAATGAAAGACGCGCGGCGACCGTTGCTGCCGTAGATACGCGCGAGAAGAAAAACCGGTAGAAGAGCACACAACGACAAATAGATCGACCAGAAATAGAGCACTCCGAAGCTGTCACTAACGCCCTCCTGCACCCTTCGCTTTCCTCCCCTCCCCCTCTTTCCCACTTCTGCAGCGTCGTTATCGTAGCCAAACACGCACGCACACAACGATCATGATCTTCTGCTTGAGCTGATAAGTACCGAATGTCCTTCCAAAAGAGGAAGAACCACAAAAGGGGGTGAAAAAAGAGACGATAAGCGCTCTTATCTTAACGACCCTCTGACGATCGATTTACAGCGATCTTTCAAATAATAAAAAAAACCAGAACGCGCCAAGGTCGGTTAAATGTACCGTCGCGACGTTGTCTGCCCACTAGGATCGTCGGACGGTATCACGAAAAGAAAAGGACCTCCAACGACTATAACCGGGGTTCACGCATGTGACGAATGCGAAGGATCAAAGGGCATAAATTGCAATTGAGTTGAGGGTGACTCTCAAAAGTTGACGCGCTCAAGGTGAACCACGCACTGGAACGCACATGCATCGATTCGTTCGCGTAAGAATTCCGGAAACGCGAATTATCGCGTAAGAGCAAACGAATAGCAGTGAAAAGAACCACAGACCGTCGACCCGAATCCGAAGACGCCGTGAAAAAGAGTGACTTAGAGGGGCGACTAATCCGTTATTCAATAATCCGATTAGGCGGGCAGTCGACGGCGCTTAGCAAATTGAATATGCACATTTGTTGATCCTTCTCACTTTCAACCACCGGTGCGAGTCATCGTGGCAGAGTGGTCAATGTAAAGCCGTCAGTCAGAGGTTAAGGGAACTTGAGGAAGTATCCGACTAATATGAATGAACGGTCAACAATGATGAAGGCGGTTCTGAGGATTTGTTCGCACCCGGTTCCATGGAAACCGCCCAAAGGAAGATTTCAGATGAACGCCGAGCAGCATCACGGTTAGGAGCAGCTACCAGTCGACGGCTGGCACCTTCCACGAACAAGAAACAGTCACCAACAGGCGTTAATCCATTTCTCGCACACAAAATCACTCGTTGTTCGGAAGCCCAACGCGAAGATCAGTGGTCGTAATTAGAATATACAGACTCAGTCGCTAAGCATATCAAAATAAGTCGTCATTGGTCTCGCTAAACCTCCGAAGGGTTTCCATTGCGTGTTCTAGGCACCCTAATCAAATGAGTGTCACTCACTCCCCCTAAAGCAAAAACGAATGTAATTACCGGCTGAGGGACGGGAAAAGCGGTGAGAGCGCCTGAGGGACACGAGAGAAGACGCAAAGTTCGACAACAACCTAATTGGCTCGCGTCCCAATGACTTCCGCGAATTCTAAGTAATGAGTTTCAGTGAAAAACGCCGCTCCCTCGCTCACTCGACGTCTTCAACTTTTAAATACATCGCCTCCCAAGACGACCGGTCCCCACGTGGGCACAACAACGCTGCGGCGATCTTTTGAAGAGACAAAAAGCGAATCGTCATCGCTTTTTGTGTGATATGCAAACTGGAGCAAAGGTGGTCGCCGACCGGTTGGACGACCACATCGGACGACGTGTGTGGCGGGCGGCTGTCCCGAGAATCTTGCGACGCAACTGGACGTTCTGACGGGCGATCTGATCATCACAAAACCAAAAGCAGATAAGCAGAAGTCGGTCCCGAGCGGATGCCTGCGGCTACATCGCCAAGTGAAGCTATCGCGCTGTCGCTACACCACAAAGCAGCGAACGACGAGAGCGAGCGAGCTACGCGAATGAGTGTGTGTGTGTGGCGAGAAAATTTTTGGTGACGTGCGCCGATCGAAGATTGCCGAGGGCGACTAGAGAGTACAGTAGCCGAGGAGAGCAGCAGATGTCGTGAGCGCGATAAACAACGCAATTACACAGCGCGCGGGGCTGCGGAGTTTCCGATGTCGCTCGCGGCAACCGACCGTTTTTGCAAAGTTCGCTCGGTTGGCTCCCCCTCCTCCGTCAATCTTCCAGCACCTCAAGGGATTCGTGCTTCAGGCCACCCGCCCGGCGTTGGAGGCCACCGCGCGTTCGGTAGTCACGCGATAACACACGTAATAGCGGGTGAGTGCGACGCGTATTTTTAGAAATGATGGAGAAAGGAAGAAAACAGTGAAAGAGCACGCGATCATTCTGAGTTCGTTCGTTCGCATAACCGACCGCTGCGTTCGGACACCCGAGGGAGCTTTGTTGTTTGGTTGAAACGATCGACCGACCGGCGACGTTCGAGTGGAACGACCGGAAGGAAGCGCAATTTGTTGCGACTCGGACACGTCATAATCGTTAAAAAACGTGAAAACGTGCTTGCAGCAAGGCCATTGACAATGACACTACATTACACATATGGTCAATTGAGATTTGGAGTACATAGTTTTTAGGGTTACAGCAGCTGTTGGCAGTTTGTGTGACGTTGGTGTTTGTTGAGTGTGTTGGTGAGATGATTCAACTCATTTGTTGTATTCTTTTTACCTTCGTCACACTACTCGTTTTTCCCGTATCGTCTTTCTCTGTTCTCTGACAAGTACCCAGTGCGCTCTTGCCGTCGTGCGTCTCTTCCGCAAACATTTCGCTCGTTCAGAGTTCAAAAGATAACGTCGAACATTACAGCAACGAATTATCGAATGCATTTTACGGCGACGAAGATGATTGTGACGACGATGAAAGGAACCGGTTTTCCCATCAAAAAACAACGCGCGAAAAAGGATCAGAGAACGTTCAGTGACGGCGCGCTCGACCGACTGACACATTTCCCCGCGCGATCCCCCTCAAGGATGGGGGGAGAGGAGCGGAGAGGAGGGGAGGGGAGGGGAGGGCTCCCCTCCCCCTCACCGCCCAGAATAAAGTCAAAACAAGCGAGCGACCAGCGAATGATAAGGCCTCTTCGCGTGTGTAAAGTCCATCTCGGTCGATCTCTTCAGTTCCGCGATGACTCTCATGAACCCCTCTTACACTTACACTCGAGAAATCGAGACCGGTTTATCATCGCGGGCACCAGCGATAATTGAACCGCGCAAACACAGAAAATCGAAAGGAGTCGAACGGAAAGGAAACAGAACGATTGTGGAAGAACGTGATTTATCATTTTCACTCTCGAAGACAATTGTATGCAAAGAGAAAACGCGAAAGAGTGCGAGGAAGACGCCCGAAGCAAAACAAAGAACGACCGCTCCCGAGACGGAAAGAAGAAGTGACAGGTGGTTGAGTGGTGACTGATAACCGCACCATTTCGGGGGCACTAAGGGACGGAGCGCGGGAAGCGCAGGAATGCCCTCCGGGAACCAAACAGCAGTCGGCTGATGCTCGCAAATTTGCCAAAACAAACACTTCCGCTTGTCTCCAATTGTAGGCGCGTTCCGGTTTACGCAACAATGTTGTCGAAAACGTTTTTCCAAGTCCCGCGGGCGCAGATGAATATCATATCTGAATGATCGTAATCTCAGCCTTCTTCTCCGCGTAGGCTCTCGTCCACGCTTATCGCGCATTCGCTTGCGATTACGGGAAATGATATCGCCTGCCGTGTGATCCGGCTTAACCTTTGCAAATAGAGCCACAAATAGCTCGTGGCAACAAAGTTTATTCACAAAAACATCGTCGCCAACAAGGGATCATCCCCTATGTCAGCAGTGGCATTTGAATAAACCCTTTCGGGATTACGGATTACGCGGATTAGGGATTAATATTATTCAGCGCGGCAACGATGCCGATGGCGGTGGGGGAGCCAACGGCTTCAGGCGCTTATTTGGACCGTCAGCAGCCGGAAGAAGGTCGACAAAGAGGAAGCGAAGCACGAAAAGAGGTTCTCCGATAGACCACCCGCATCAGAGGGATCGACGGCAGTCGGAAAAAGAGAAAAAGATCAATAAAGCCGAGGAAGCGGAGGGAGGAATGAGGCTCGGGGCGCTTCTCGTCGGAGGGGCCGACGGGAGTGTCGCGCGTTGCAGACCTTTGGATGTTTTTTTTCGTTTGCGCGTTCTTCGAAGAGGGGACGGGGCGGTGCCGACGGCAGCTGTCAATTGGCGGAGACAACGACTAATCGAATGGAATGTAGGCCAGAGGGAAAGGAGGGGAGGGAAGCTGAAATAGAAGCGGGCACTCAGACGACCGGAGCAGGGAAAGTATCGCTCCGATTGACCCCCAAGGGAAACGATGCGGAAGGACGCTTTGCGATTGAGATCAGCGAAAAGCAATCGAAAAACGATCGACCTTGGCGTGTTCTTGTCGCGCCGCCACTCTCCGCTCGGCAAACGCTTACTTTGCGTTGTGATTCGATTTCGCAGATTCGCATAAAGAATTCTCGCTGTAAAATTACGACAGCGAAACGAAAAATGTTACAGCGGTAGGGGAAGGGGAGGGGGAGGGGAGGGCACGTAGACCAAGTGCTGCTGAACAGAAGGGGACTGACAAAACGAAACAGAAAAAGAATGATACGAAAAGAGGAAAAAGAACAGTTGTTGGTCGATGCTCGCGACCGTTTGTTTGGATTAGTCGGCGCTGAATGCAAAAGTCACAAAGTGCAAAAGAACACACGCAGCTACACAAACACGCGTCGGCGGCTTCCAAAAGTTCCACTCGCGGAAGAAGGACAAACTTTGATGAATTCTCGGCACGCCAACAGCAACCCATAAATTTGCACAACTTCCATAACAACGAATTCGTTACGCTACTTGTGAAATCTCCTTTCTCAGTCTTCAAATAAAATTGTTATCAAACAATTAAACTTAGCCGGCGTCCCTAGACAACACACGACAATTGCTATTCCAATATCGCATAACAGCAAGGACATCGAAACCAACCTTTTTCTTCATCATCGGATCCTTTGGTCTTCTGAAGAGAGCGTCGTCGTCGGTTGACTCCTTCTTCACTTTCACCTTTAACTTTTTCTCTTTCTTCTCCTTTGGAGGCTTCTCTGGAAGTCCCTTCTCTCGACGTTCCAAACGACGTTTCTCCCTTCTTTCCTTCCGCGCTTTCTTTCTTTCCACCTTTTTTCTTTTCTTCTCGTCCTTCTTCTCTTTCTCCAACTGCGCCTAAATAAAAAACATTTTGTGCACTTACAAGTGATGAGCTCACCTTGCTCTTGCGTCCCTTCTTCTTGACTTTTCCGAGCTTTACGTCTTGAAGGTACCGCTGACGTTTTATGGAATCAGCTCGCTCACGCGCTCGTAAATCGGCGACTTTCTTAAAAATCTAAAAACAATCCTCTTTAACTAAGTCGAGATCGATCTCTTTGCGCACCTTTAAATCCTCTTCAGACGTAAATGTAATAAGGGAAAAGTCGTCGATGACGATTTCGTCAGCAAACGCATCGGAGTCTGCGGCTTTCTTCTTGCTTTGCGTCGATATCGTGGGAAGTTCGGGATATTCATTGTGGAAAAAGTTGGACACCGAGGGGCAACGATATTTCGCCGTTTTCTTAGACGACGGTTTCATTTTTACAATGGGCTTTGACATTGAATTTGTCGGAGGTTTCGGAGTTGGGAAAATAACAGAATGCGATGTGGAGGGTCCTCCGTGAATTGTCGGCGAAGCGAGTGGAGAGATAGAAAGAGGCAACGGCGCCAAAACTGCCGCGATCAGCGAGGCTCCCGACTTTCGTGCAGGAGGAGGCGAAATGTGACCATTCGCTCGACCATTGGTGATTTTTGGTCGTCGGTTTTGAAAGTTTTTTCTAAACAAACAAACGTTTTAAATGTTTTTAACGGAATTCTTGCCTTGGAGGGATACTCAGTGGTGTTTTGAAGCAAGAGTCATCGAACGGCGCATGTGGAACCGTATTGGTGGGTGTAACGGTGGGAGTTCTATGAATTGGCTCTACACTGTCTTCTTTGATCGCACTGGCATCGCCTGGTTGAGACGGTTTCTGAGTACAGACGCCCGGGCCTTCTTCGTCTTTCATCGAAACGCTGCAAAGCTATCGTTTTTCAATTTTTTTTCTTTCTAATGAATGTGCGTTGCAATTTCGCGCCTAATCATTTATGTAGATGCGATGCACCGATGAGATAAGATGTTTTGATAGATGACGAGGGGGAAGAAGAGGGGAGGGGAGGGGTGGGCGGAGTCACCGTCGTTTGTAGCGCGCAATTACGTCGCCGAGTGTGAATCTAATTACAGCAATTAGGGTTTACGTTGTTTAACGGCGGCTGGCTACAGACGATTTCGAAAGAAATTGCGCGAACACACACAACAACGGTTCACTATGTGAAAGCACAAAGATCGAACCGACTTTTGAAAGTACCATTGAGTAGCGTACTTTGGCCGCAGGAAATGGAGTGAGGGTTGGAAAGCGAAAACATCGCTAAGGAATCGTAATTTGGGAAAGAGAGGGCGGAAGTCGTTATGACGTCGAGGGGGAAATGGGATTAGAGGGCTTAGGAGAACTGGACAAGCGCGAAGATGAAAGAGGAAGAAGGGAATTGGGTAAGCGAGAGAGACAAATGCAATTTTATTTTTTGATTCAACCGAAATCGAATTGCAAAACGAATTTACACGAGAAATTCGATTGTCGCAACAAACGCGTTATTTATCGGCAAGGGATGGACGCACGGCCATGGGGGAAAACGCCAAAATAGAGCCCTTTGTGCGGAGATGTCCGGTTCAAACGGAGTCTTACAAAAAAGAGTCGTTTAGTCATCGCTTCGGGCGTGAGTAGTCATAAGAACATCGATTGGTTTTCAGTCAAATATATTGAAAGACGACTTCAAGATGACTACAATCTACAGTGGTCATGACTACAATCCATTGATTATCGAAGATTTAACTGAAAGGACATCAACTGTGTTTCCTATTTTTCGCTTAAGCATTCCGATATTCCCATAAAACAAGAAAGTGTCGGAGACAAAAGATGCTCATTAAAACGAACACAATGGAAGTGCGCAATATGTGACTTCTAAGGGGCTTTTAGTATTTACGGGAAATAGCAAAGTTTATCGAATTGATTGAAATTGAACATTCGATCCTGTTCGACTATAGAATTTGATTTTTCCATGTCGTTCGCACCGAATAGTCTGAAAATGTCGCAAGAAACCTTTTTAGCATCGCACATCGTCTATTATTGACTTCGACGTGCTCAGACGCCATCGTTGGACAGTCACCGTCGTTGGTACCGTAATCTTCCCGACAACAAAAGTAATTGAGATAATGAAATTTGCAGTGTGGGGATAACATGATTCGCAAAGCGGATAATAAGGTATTGGGTATAATTCTGGAGGAAGGATTCTTAGAAGTTCTTATTGTTAGTGATGCTTCGTTATTAGCGAGTTGTAAGCGTAATAATATCGTCGCAATAACACAGAGTTTTGAATATGAATTTGTCAAAGTCTAAATGATTAAAGGTGAAATACAAACAAATCGAAAAACCTTCAAAAATTAAATCGAAAATTGGCGTTGAGTGTTTCATTTTTAATCACTTCTATTTTTCGTGCAAAAAGTGCGAGTTCTTACACTAAATGGTATGACGACTATCAGTTGATGCGTTCGCCAAGTGTTTGTTTTCTTCCTTTTACGTCAAAAATAGTTTTAAAAATAGAAAATTGGCAAGAACGTAAAGAATTGAGTAAATAGAAAATAAGAGTTAAACAACGTCGCCAGGAGCAATATTCAGAGGAAAGGAACGATCAGAGATGAATACAAACGAGAAACGTCGTGATGGTCGAGCGAGCGACCCGTCAGTCCCTTCGCCTTTCGATTGGATCGATCGGCGGCGGTCGCGGCGTCGAGCGACGCGTTGTTGCGGCGAAGAGCGACAACGCGTCCAAATGGACGACAAAAGAAGGGGAAGAAGGTGGGGAGCAATGAAGAGAATGATAACGAACCAACCTGCTTCAGGAGGTAAAATGCACGGTCTTCGTTGGTGGATTGGTTGGAGATGAAACGTAGCTGTGGAGAGAGTTTCGACTAAAGTCACATCGGCGATAGTGACTTCCTTTAACGAACTCAACTGGAATAAGTTCTGAACTATCTGCAAAGCGTTAAATTTAAATTACTGGAATTGTAAACAGTTGGGCGCGGTCATCAGCTGTTTCGTTAGATTGATGTGACGTGTTGGGTGACAAACGAAAGAAAAATAAGGAAAAGAAAAATAGGAGCATCGAATTTTGCAGATCCCATATAAATATCCATTTTCATAAATGGATTTAAGGATTCCTTCTCCCACCCCAAGCTGAAGGAGGCAGAAGGTGGCGGTCAACTAGCAATTAACCGATCGCAATCACTCGCACGTCTCACTTACATTCACAAAAACGAAGCGCGTAGAAGAGACAATGATCGATTTGAGCGCGGTAAACAACGCCCAAACGAGTAGAAGAGGTTAGTTACGGTAATCACAAAAACGAATGACTAATTGAAAATGAAAAAATGCAATCGTCGACTATAAATGTCGCATGTGAAAGGTTGCTCAAAAGGAAAATGACCAAGGGTACGAAAATTGAATTTTCGGGTGCACGTGCACTCAATAGGAAACGATAATCCTTTATGGCTGTTATATATTGCGTGAGTAGGCAAAGTTGGAGAGACGAAAGTTCACTTTGTGAAGAATAAATATAGCATAAATAAGAGAGATTTTATGAATCATTTTGGCGTAACGGCCCGTTAGTTGTTATACAAATGTCACTACGTGAGGCCATTCCAATTCCTTATCGATTTCTAAAAGTGATTTTTTGAAGCTGAATGGTTTTGCTTTAAAATCGCCTGTGTACCAGTGCTGTAACGTTTCGCTGTTTGTCTGACGCTCGTTTTCGAAATTTAGGCGCAGATTCCGGTTGCTTCGTTTTGAAGTCTCATTTTGTCTCAAAATGCACCTCTTCGTGGTGTTTTCTGGGCAACGTTTCAGGCGTTAGAGTTAGTAACGGCTAAGTCAGCCCAATAAAAAGGAAGGGCACAAATGAGCTTTAAAAATTCGTGGGAAAGTCGCGTGTCGCAAGATGTATATTCAAATAACCGACAATGAGCGCAAATTCGTAAAATAATTCCTTTAACGTTTTCAGTCACCATCCGAGTACACACACAAAAAAAAGAAAAAAACGCTACATATTAATATGGCTAATTATAAGACCCGACACAGCAAAGATTTCATCGTGATAAAGTTAGTTTTAGATAGAAGACAGAGATATATCTGCGTTGCAACGAGGTCCATTATCAGAAGACGACGAAAACAGAAAACTTGTTAACGGGAAAGTACATACAGTAGCGCCATAGCGCACACTCTGCAAATTGAGGAAGGAATGTTGTGAGGGGAAAGAAGGGCCACACAAGTCGGCGACTCTCCTAAGAGCGCTTTTGGAAGTGACAATATTTGATGGGTCGGATGCCACACACGTCGAATAACAAATTCTGTTTTCGCGCCTTCGTCCATTAGACGATCGATCGATGTGTGTGAATGTGTGGCCTTTCGCTTGTAATTCATGCTCCAATTCCACAATTCGGAAATACAAATTAAGAATCCCGACAACACGGATGGGGAAGCTTATCATCTGATGCAAAAAAACGGTCTGCGGGGAACGATAAACCGAATCTTTGTGTCGTGGGTTCTTAAGACATAAAAAGTGCGGAAACTGTAAAAAAGTGTGTTTCAGTGAATGCACAAAGTAATATCGGATATCAGGGATAAACAACGATTAGCGTAAAGTTAAAAATAAATAATCGTAAAATATTCAGAAATAATTGAAATGAGTAGATGTGAATGGAACTAAAGAGTATAATAACTTTGAAAGAAAGAGGGAAGCGAAAAGAGTTCGATGGTGGCGTTGGTGGCTGGTTGACGGGGGCAATCGGTCGCTCGTCGAGAGAAAAGAAATGAGAGAGGCAGAGCTCGCTTGTCGCAAACTCTGCGTCTCGCTCCATGTATCGCTGCTGCGTCTCCGTCCCTCCGCGAGCACGCACTCTCTCGCCCTCCCGTGGCATCTGCGCCTTTAAAAGCCGTGAAAATAACACCGACCGTCGCGTATCTCGCGCTCCTCTCCTCAACGGACTCTCTTTTACGCCTCGTCGTCTTCCCAGGTTGCCACACGCAGACAACCGACAGCGACACGCACACAAATAGAAAAGGAAAGATTAGGCATCGAATGTTCGTGGAGACTACGCTGGCCGAAACGCAATGGATATGACCGATACGGTACCCGTAGCTAAAAACGCAGTTTTGGAAGATTGAAGTAAGGCAGTAATAAGACCCTTTAGAACTGGAACCGGTGACCCCGTTCGCGAGGAAGTGGATTGAGTTTTGTGGGATAATTAAACCGCAAATGATCGAAGAAAATTATTCAATTGCTCTTTTAATCTTAGAAATTACACTACACTTTTAGAGGATTAGAGAATAAATAAGATTAGACTAATCCCGGAACAATCACAATTAATCCATCATAATCAATTGAAATGTATCGTACGATTTAACACAAAAGCCTTTGAACTGGCGAAAAACGAATTTAGTAACAATGCGTGGCGACGCAACCACTCACAATCAGTTGTTCGCTAGCAACAGCTGTAGCGTGCGGAAGAAGAAAAACGGGATCAATAGCACGAGTTGGACATTTTAGGGAGACCCGCGGAGGCTCTCCTGGCGAAATTCCGAATTTGAACGGACGGATGCTGTGCATGACGCAAGATTGATGATTATGCATAAATATGTTCCTTAATTTTAGAAAGCCGGAATGCTTCACTTCGAGAGTCTTTGATCTCCACGACTGTCTTTCCAAAATTAAATAACACTTAAATCAATAAGCACAAATCATCACTGAAGAGCAAACAAGAAGGAAACAAGCCCACGGGTCGCTATTTGGAATAGTCGCCGTCGAGCGCTACTCATTCTTCCGCGACTCGCAGTGAATCTCGGGGGAAAATGACCTTCGAGTGCTTTCGATGCGAATAAAACGTCGCTGCAGGAGAAATTGGGAGAACGTGACGCTTGGAGAGGCCATTCGATTCAAAAAAGGTTCTACGAAAAGAACAACTGCTCGCGACAGAAATAGCTCGCTGAGTAACGTTCATAAAACGAAGATTTACATATTTATTACGAACGGTGAAGGTTTAAAAAGAGGACGCGGTTAAACATGTGTGAAGGGAAAAGATCGAAGGAACGCAGAAAAAATGGAGATTTAACGGTTGGCCGCGGGACTTCAAAACTAATATATACATTTTCATTTATGTAAGAGCCTAGTGGAATTCGCAGTTTAAGAATAAGACATCTAGAAGCTAATTTATCTGCTTTTTTCAGACCTTAACCTGGGCTTATAGAAATTTTGCTTTAGATTGGACAATTTTAACTGCAATAAATACTACTATTTACAAGTATACATTGAAACAACCGGACATTTTGTTTTCGATTATTTATGTAAATCCCAAGCAGCTCAACGGCGTAAGTCGGTGAATGGCAATCAGAGCTCACGAAGCCGGATTATTGCGGTTCCTCGAAAGCGCTTCGACGTGTGTGGCTTTGTCATGTGGTGTCATTTTCTCCGATCCATCTAACTTACTCAGAAAAACAATTTTGAGAATGTGCGAAACTACGTGTCGTATTCAAACGTGCAAAGTTGATCGAAAGATAAAAGATCGAACTGCGAATTTTATCTGCTTCAAACAAGAGGCAGGTGAACATAATATTAGCTATCACTTTATTTGTAAACGGTAGCGTGTATTTCTGTTACTTTTCGAACTATTAACTATATAACTATAACTATATTAACTATAACGAGCGGACGTAGTAAACACAACGAGAAAGAATGGAATTGGATTATAAGCTTTTATCGATTTTTTTTTTAATAGATTTCGGGTGGTATAATTAGCTTGAGGCGATTGAAAGAAACGCCCTCATTGTCAGTTGTCGATTATTTATACAGC
>KI645727.1:18996-32975 GCA_000505645.1 Steinernema monticolum
CTTTTTCAATTTCCCTATATATACACTGCTTGAAAATAGTGATCTATTTTCAAGCAGTGTATATACTCCGATTAGTATAGAACGGCGCCGAAGTCCACTTCTTTTATTGTGAGAGTGTTGGGAGTCGCCGGTTTATTGGCTCGGGACAGTGCGGAAGTTAAACTGATTTCCGCTGAGTTGGCGACTTCGCATTCGTGCAGTCAGTACATAGTCATTGATATTCTGTTGTTTGCTTGACGCTGGAAGGTGAATTTTAATTGGGACAACTTTTATATAAACAAGCCAACTCGAGGGTTCTGCTCAAAAAACGCGCATTTTTTGTTCCGTCGCACGTCGTCCTTCGGCTAATTAATTTTCGCGCAAATTGTCTTTGTTTGCAGGTTTGTCCTTGAGTGTTTCGTTGTTTTAGTGAATCCACGCTTGTTAGTCGCTATAACAATGCGCAGACTGCGCTGATTTGTAAATTTATTAGATTTTTCTATCAGTTTCTATGGTTATATCACGTCTCCATTTCCGAGGAGTTGTATGTTTCGATTGTTCGAGTCACTCATCTACTCTACTCCTTTTCATTCTCTTTTCATATTGACAGATCTTCAAAGTGAATAGGTTGATGTGATACGTCCTTCACGCATTAATATTTTATTGGCTAAAATAATATTTGACGTTTTTACGTATGCAAATAGAGCGTGCAGGCAGTATTTTATGACGTCTGCTTTATGATCCGTTGCATCGGTGCAGCACTTGGGAGTGAATTGAGTTTCGGTTCATTGACGGCGTTTGATTCGATGCTCAAATTCAGTATCCTTTTGGTTTTAGCGATATCTCCAGTTACGAGGGCAGAAGGTGTTTTGGGGATATAATGAATGTATTATTACTATTTTTTATTTTTACTACACTGTTTCTGATCCATCATGATTCAACTATAGTTATTAGATAGAAAAATAAGCACTATTTTAGTTTCAAAACCCGACCACCGTATTCATACATATGTTGCGTTCGGTCCCATTGTGTCTGCTCTAATTTTTTTCGGTGATTCCGAATGCATAGCAAATCATCTCGCGGCGCCTGTAAAGGGCATCAGCGGTCATTCCTTCGTTGATTAGAATTCATCCACATTTGTCTTCCGAAGTGTCGTTCTCAGAATTTGCAAAACCTCACTTATCCTAATTCGATTAATGTGACTACGGTATCTCTCGTTCGGCCTAACGTGATTAGAGCTCAAGCTCGCAACTATAAATTTGAATTCTGTTTCCGGGTGCATTCAAAAAATAATTTAACCAATCGTGCACCAGAAGGATTCACCGATTGGCAAATCGCCACAGGCGGTCTGGACGCGTGCGCTCCGACTAATTGGATCTCGTGAGAAATTCGAATATCCATCCGGGCGCGGAACCACTCATTCGACACGTCTATTCACTTTTTTACTTCTCCTCCGGGCACTCTTTTGTCGAGTGGCGAGGTGACGAATGAGGTGAGGGCGATCGGGGTGAGCGCGCGATATCGTTGGCGTCTTTTGCATTTACAACTTTGCACCTGAATGATCATAAACCTTCGATATTTACGACCACAATTAAGAAAGGGTCACAGACGTGTATTCATAAATATTTGGTTTAATGTATTCACAAGCAACTTGGCGCGAAAGCTGCGAAGAACTGTTTGATATATTTAGTGAATTTCTTCCATGTATTTTCTGATTTGAAAGTGCAAAGTTTCTGAGCTTATGACGTGATTACCAAATTGATCTTCGATCCGTTGTGTTCTCAAAAACAGACAAAAATCCTATCTAATAACCATGTTCTCCCGATTGATCCTCTCGAATCTCGCTCGACCCCGTGATTTCGTTCTCATCTATCACTCCGCGCGAATCCTTTCATGCACGCACTCTTCCACAGCGACCTCTTCAGTTTGTCCCCTTTGTCCTAAGCACCTTCTCCTTTCCGCGCAGCTGACCATCATCATAACCGCGCCACCTTTGACCCTCTCGATGACCTTGTCCACTCTAATTTTGACACCACTTTGTTCTCTTCACTAATTAACTCGTCTCCTTGAGTTTCGGCACCCGTTTCAGGACAACTTTAGCCCCCTACTCCTTGTCAGCTGTCCCTCCTCTGCAACAAGTCACAATTTGGTCATGTTCGATTGGCTACGTTTCGTCCGATTCGGCCAATTAGCGAAATAGAACTAATAGAAGTGGACCAGTGAGTGGCGCGCGCGCATTTTCTTATTTCTTTCGTCCTTGAGTGGTGGTTCGGTTCAGTCGCGAATCGCCAAAGAAAGCCCAAGCCACCTGTTGGGCGGTTTTCTTGCGTGTCCCGCACGAGGAATATGCAAACGAAGAGGGAGAGTGACCGCTTATAGTCCTAATTAGCGATTATCGCGAGCGCGTGTGAGGTCATCGTTACACCTTTCATCTCTCATTGAATATTAAAACGATTTAAATCAAAACGACCGCAAAGGCTGAAGCCATAATTCACAAAAGGTTGGCACAGAGGGTTCCAATCGAGCGAACGAGAAAAAAAAACGTTTGTGAAGACCGGACGCAATGTATGAATGGAGAATGAGGCGTTTGGTGGCGCTGCTCCTCTCCCTGTTTGCGCAGTAGCACGAAAAGCCATTTTCACATGCAAATCACCGGCGCGCCTTTTGTGCGCCCTCCCTCCTTCTGTCGTCCAAATACGGAGCGAAATCATTTCGGCTGTCGTTAACGTCTTTTTTTAAACTTATCGGGTGCGCGGGAAGAGGTAGTGCTCTTCTCACGACGTTATTATTCCAGTTTTTGTCTAGAAAAAGGTAATTATGCATTTTTCGGGTATGTTATGAAGTGCTCTGACCTTAGTATCACTCAACGAAAGAATACTGTAGAGTTCATTCTATTCTTGGACGTAGTTAACATGGAATTTTGATTTCTGAGTAATTTCTTAATTGCGAGCTCACCCATTTGTATGCATTTGATGTAATTACTTTTTCTGATCAAAGATTATTCGAAAAATGGTGTCTGACTTGAGCAACATTCTAATTAGCACTCTTTGATCCGTGAACATTTGATTAAACCTTTCGAATCCAGAAATTCCTGCGAATCGAAACCTCGTAAAAACGCGCTCTATTCACCGCATTTTCGCGAGTTTTTTCGTGTCGTGTTCAGTCGTCGGTTTATGCAAATGACGGCTAAGGACCCTTTGCAGCTCGCGGTGCCAAGTGCGGAACTCACACGACTTTATGCAAATCGCCTGAGGACAATCATGGTGAGACGAGCGGGGTTTTGATTAAATATGTATCGGACATTCGAGTTGAGTGCTGCGAGACGGCGTTCTAATTAAACTTCAATTTGTCCCCTTACTTTGGGCTTATTTCGCGAGTTGCGCGCCGACGCTGTTTGCCATTGAGATTATTATGAAGCTACTGAGGTGATTATGAAGACCTAAACAGAGACTACTGTAGCGGTGTTGCGACGGCGATGCTTTGTTGAGGCTTTCGCTGCTATTATGAAAGTTATTAAAGGAATAATGGAGCTTGATGGTGTTTATTACGATGCTGGAAATGTGGAACTGGAAAGTAATTAACTTCTAATGAGTATTTTGTCAAAATCTCAAAAGAATTTATATCATTGCCATCTTTTTAATGTGGACTCAAATATTTTCATTTTTGAAAGCTATGATTAATGATTTGTAGTGCAGATGTATCAATTTTGATCTGTTATAGATACAATAACCCTAGATACAATGCTGATATTTGCAACATTTCTCATCATCTGTGTCCCTTTCGCAACTCTCCGCTCTCTTCAATAGTGATCGGTGAATAGATTTTTTCTTTTGTTTTCTTGCAACGGAATCCTTTCCGAACAGACGCCAGATGTGTGATGAATCTAATCGACGCTTCCTCTCCTCAATATTGCTAGCTCTCTAATCGCAGAAACGAAGAACAAAGCTTCGGCTTTACGATCCTTTTACCCATTTAGAATGCGGTCCCCTCTTCTCAGCTTCGGCACTAATCACTCTTAATATGATTGAGTGAATAATTCAACCACACACACGCAATCGCGGCGATGGCGCAACAAGCTCAAAGAGAGCGCCAGATGTGCTGGAAACGGGTAAAACCTCGATTGAAGAATGGAAGACGCGCGTCGTTTCCTCCTAATGTTTTTTCTGTTACATTTGGGCGTCTGTAAACAGTGCTCTGCTGCTGTATTAGCCCGTTTGCCTAAGGATTAAGACTGTTTGCTGCGGGGAACAAGAACTACGCGAATTGCCCCTTTTGACAGATGTTTTCCGGTTGGTCTGAAGTGTTCCAAGCTTTGTCTGATACAACACCATTCCATTATTATTAATGCGCTAGTACACAATGCACCTCTTGTGGCATCTGTAGCCACGTACACGACGTCTTAGCACGACTAATCTCATGTTCAGCCGGGTGCGTACAAGTTGCTCACGCGCGCCCTCGGAGGATAATGAGCCAATATCGGAGTCGCGAAGAGGGAAGTGGTGGAAGTGGACTCGAGGCGATAGCACAAATTAAGTGAGTGAAGACGCGGGCTGATTGAAAGTGACATCGACCCGATAAACTCGGATATGATGGTCTCAGACACCCCGAGGACCTCTCCAACGGCGCTTTAGGGAAGACAAGAACTTCCTGGAACGTCGGGTCTAAGCTTCAAATTGATCTCAAATTGTGAAATATGAAGGCGTTTGTTCGCTGCAAAGAAAAATGATCTATTTAAAAAGATCTTATTACTGCTCTTTGACGTATTTTTGTGGTTCTTCAAGCTTGAATAGATCAGTTTTAAACTATTTGGGTTTTTTGTACAGATTTTTCCAAATGAAACTTAAAAGCATCTTTGGTCGAAATCTAATTAACTCTGCGGAAAAGTCATCAATCTTGCTTAGACTTTGATAATAATGCAAGGTTTATGATCATCTTTATAAGGCTTTAACATCGAAGATATTTTGTGCAGCTGTTCTTCATTCAAAGCTCTTACTTATTCGTAGGTAATTACACTACGTAAGCATAATCCTATCTTTAATGCCGTTTTTTTCAATGAAAAGACGTCAAACTCTTGCTAAATAATTAACAAACCTGAATGATTCAAAACTGCGTAGACGAATGAGAGAATCAAAGCGTTTCCTGTACATATCGCCATTTGGACCGCTCCGACCTCCGACTGACGTTTTCATTCTGCGTTTATTATTTTCCGGTGATCGCTTTGCATACCGAAAAATGTCCAAAGCATATTCGACCATATGGTCAATAAATATAAGAGAATGACAATAATAACTAAAGTTTGAAAGCAATAAAGTCTTGAAGAATAATTTAATCATTTAATGAAATATTAAGCAATGTTGACGAGTTAAAAGGTTGTCCCCATCTGGATATGCGGAGTCCGTATTCATCACTGCGGTTTTCGAATGTTTGCTATGGACTTCCGCCCATTCCTGGGCCTTATAATGTATTTTTCCTATTAAAGCCATTTCAACATGTATTAACATGTTGACGCTTACAATGTGAACTTGTTACTAAAAACAGACGTTGTTTGAAATTAATCGTAAAAATGTTAATCTTTTCATCTGTAAAGACAGTCAAAACATAAACAAAATAACCTTTACCTAATCTCGCGAGTCTCCATTACCCAATCCACTCCCCGAATGTTTAGAAACAATTACAGCGATGCATATGGCTATGCACCTGTTAACGACAACAAAGTCCCTACCGTGCTTTCCCTTCTGCCGCCCTCGCGCACTCCTAATCGTTTCGGTCGAAGGAGGCGGGGCTTCTGAGGTGTCGACGCGCCGACTGTCGACTGCTGTTGTGCTCCGCCTCGCTGGCAAAACGCGAATGTTCTGTTTTTGACTGACGTTCTCTCGTGGACACTCCGAATAGATCGGATTACTCATCGCCTTACTCACCTTTAACCTTCTCACTTACTTTCAGACAATCCTCTACCGTATGACTTCCTAGAACGCCTTTGAGAAGTTCCGAGACCTTCGACATGTTCAACCTCTCCTGTGTTCTCCTTTGTCTCTTCGGACTCAGTTTCGCCTTTGACCTGAGTAAGTCTCTTAATTTGCTACTTCTCGTTTGCAACATTCGCATCTTCCGCATGAGTAGACGTCGCGAATTCCGAATTCCAGCGGTAGCGGACTCGTCCTTGCGTCTCGCGTAAAGGGTTTCCGACCGTTGGATCTACCGAAATTAATGCACTAATGTGTATGTGGAGGCCATAGCATCATCAGCTGGCACGTGTCGTTGAGTGCACTAAAACAGATAATCACCAATTAAAATGCTTTACGACTTTGGTGAGCTCCCGACGCGTTTCGCATAGCGCATAGTCGATGTAGAGTGACTTTAGCAGACTGACTAGTTGTGACAGGCAAAGAAGCGTTGCGCACAATAGAGAAAAGTTTGTGTAGGTGTGATAAATTACCGCAAAAACGATGATGAACTGACGAATGGCGCGCGTTGGGACGTGAGCGACTACAAACGAGCGCAATTAATAAAACTGCGCGAGCTCGGAGATAAGATTTCCGATCAGATGGCGGGCGATGTGCGCAGATGTTTGAGTTGTCACAAAAAGAGAGAAGAAAGGTGCCGACCGGACAACTTGTAGAAATTACGAACAAACGAGTCTATAAATCATCTCTATTATGACCTTTAAGAACAAAAAGAAACACGAAAAGTTGTTTTACGATGACCGATTTCTTTTCGGAATGTTTTTGTTTGAAGAAAATTCGCATTTTTGGAATATTTGTGGTTTAAACTGTCGTCCAAGCAGTTTCCAACTATTTGACCGTAACAACTAATACGGGTTTTGGTCTACTTTCGACTTTTCCAAAGTAACTGGTTCTCTCATCCCAAATTAGTCACGAATATGATCGCTTCTGCTCCGGAGCATCTTTATTGCTTGAGACTCAATTGCTCGCCCATCTTGAGTGACCATATTGTGTCAAAGTGTCAACGAATTAAACATCTGCTGTGCATTCCTCGTTCTCGGCTCATGCGCGAAACTTTCCTTCCTTTCCTGACCTTGATGATCTCCTCCCGCTTGACTGAGCATATGTTGCATTTGCATATCTCTACAACAGAATCCCACTCAATTACAGCAGCCACGGTCTTCGCCGGACAACTGCGAAAACAACACCAACCGCAACACTTTCGCATTATTTACAGCCAAGAATGTCACTTAACTCCTCTGTTTTCACAACCCTGACTCTCATTAGGCCCTCAGGCGTTAATGCACACCTCTGACCGCGTCCGATGATGGATTACACGTCTGCCATAAAGCGTCAGTTGCTAGCGAAAGCACTCCAAAGAAAACATTGACAAAAATTTACGATCCCCTCTGTCGGAAGTGCCTTTGGCACCCTTTGGCGGCTCATCACCTTTTCAGACACTGTGTTGTAAAGGGGGAAAAGGTGGTTTGCTGTATTAATAATTGGGATTGGAGAAGGCGAACGCTAATCTACCGTCACGCAGGGTGGTGGCTAATCCCAAAATCAAAGACACACGAGGCAAAGGAGGTAGCGCCTTGATGAAGTGACCTTCTGCTATCTGATTTCGTTTGCGCCAAGTGACCGAAGCAAGACGGGATTAACAGAGGGGCAGCAGAAAGAGGAAAAGTGGACACTTTTGTGATCTTTTATCAGGAATTCGCCCTTATTTAACATATTACAATGTTTTGTCCAATTTGGTAAAAAATCAATCGTTTTTGTTTATCTTTTATCTCATTTCCCTTTCCGCCGCTGACCATCAAAAACGTGCTGAACCTATCGGTTTACAGTACGCAACGACCTCTCTCCCGAAAACAATTGTTTTCCCTCTCGTTAACAAAACATTCGCCGCTTTGTTTGCGCACCTTTCCCTTCGGAACGTTGCAATTCCCAAAAACGTCGTGTTTACATGCATCCATCCCTAGCCGCCGTTGTCAAAGGCGCTTCCGGTAGTGCAAACGCCTGTAATTACAGTATTCGCTTACCGGTGGTGTCGGTCGCTTCTCAGCGGGAGTCGCGAGCCATAATTAGCCTCAAAGAAGAGCGCGAATGTTGCCACCACACGACGGCAGATGTGCGAAACGGTAATTAGAGGAGAAAAACACAAATTGCACGAAGAAATAAATTGTGCGTAACTTGGTCAGCCTTTGTCTGTTCGTCTGTTCGATTTTGAACGCGCAATTAGCGGTACGATTGCATAAGGGAGTTGAAAGGGGCCGCACAGTAGCGGGCAAAGGGACAAAAAGGTCAAAAGGACTGTTGAAGAGAGTGACTAAAGCGAGCACTTTTCAGAAGAATGCAATCGACCGTTGGGAATGGAATCCGGACGACTTCCCGCTTCGAAGATCACCGCAAGTTCCAGTTTCGATGAGGAAAGCACGGGACCTCAACATGCGAGGTAAGAGCATCGTTTTATTCAACCAAAGATATCCAATCTGAGCACTTAAACCTCTAATGAACCATCTTCCGCTTCGTCTTTAACCTTAATTTCCCTTAATGCTAATCAAATTTCTTTTTGTTTATCGTTTCCGCTCCCAAATATGTTTGCCTTAAGCGTGCAGTAATGGTTTAATTGACCCGAAGCGCTGCGGACAACGACGACGGTCCCGATGAATGCAAATCCTCTTTCGGTTGCGTGGATTAATCAAGAAATTCATTAGAGAAGCACTCTAACGAATCCCTTAAAGGCTTCGTTTTAGATTCGCTTTGAGTTCAATTGAGATGCAGGGAGAAGACAATTACCCGGTCGGGAGCACGGGTGAAGGTGCATTCGCAGCGCCATTACGGACCGCCTCATAAATATTCCAAAATACAATAGCAAACGGTCGTTTTGAGCGCAAAAAAGTCCTCTAAATCATACAAAAATTGACGTCGTGCATTGACCGATGACGAAACGACCTATTTATGTGGTGGTGGGACGGTGGAGACAAGCCGTCGCCGGGATCCTAAAAGCGCTATTACGCGTCGTAAAGACTACCGAAAAGGGGAAGATGACCCAATGGTCTTTAAATGGACGTAAACCCTTAAAATTGAGCCGTAAAAGTGTCTTTGACGGCAAAGAACCACAAACATTTATTATTTTCATTTCAAAAATTCAACTTTACTACAAATTCTTATGTGATCCAAGTTGAGTCTTGTATGGCCTGAATTTTCTGTTTGACATAATCGTTCTAAGACCAGATTTTTTTGGAGTCATTTGGGGATTTATACTGTTGTTGTTTTAGAATCCGGACAGAAACCGGCAGCGGAGCGTGGTGTCCCCTCAATCAGATCAATTCAACTTCTTCCGAATGGCTTCAGATAGAATTACCCGTCGATACCGTAGTCTCGGCTATAGAAACGCAAGGAAGATTCGATAACGGTCGCGGAATGGAGTACCCGACGGCGTTTCTGCTGGAGTACTGGCGTCCATCAGTTGGCCGTTGGGCACGGTATCGAGACCGTCACAACAACGAGGTAATCGATCACTCAATGCAGATTTCGTGTATGCATGACGAGCGAGAGTAACAAGTGGGCACTGTTGACAAATCCGGGGACAAAGCCCGTTGTGCTGACTCGGAGTGTCAAAGGTCATCGCGGATTCGACGATGATGTGACAAGTAGCACGCTAATCAGATGCACACATCGACTTGTTGACCATGAAAGGGACGACGGGTAACAGGGAAAGTAATAAATCAACGCTGAACCGTGTCACGCTGTAGCGCGAGGTCGTAATCTGATGCGAAGGCGAGATTAGCACTTTTGGGGATCGGATGGACGATTAACACGATTGCGTAACCGAAACTTCTTGTAGATTATCGAAGGAAACTCGGACACGCGATCCGCTGTCCTGCGTGTTCTCGATGGAGGCGTCGTCGCGAAAACAATCCGAATCATCCCGGTTTCCGACGTCACGAGGACCGTTTGCCTTCGCGTCGAAATTTATGGATGCGGCTACAGAGGTAAACCATTTGGAAATTAATTAAGAGGCCAATAATCACGACAAACACGAGCTAAACAACTCAATTCAGGACCGATAAAAAGCTACAGTATGCTGGATGGCACTTTCGCCGACGGATTGGACCTCCGCGATTCGACTTACGACGGCGCCACTCGCGTCGGTCGGTTCCTTCACGGAGGATTGGGGAAACTCTACGATGGAGTCACCGGAGAGGATAATTTTGAAAAACAGCCTCACAAGTGGATCGGATGGAGGAGGAATGGACACAGTAGGGGTCTTTAGAGAGTTGACTATTCTACAGTATGCTAATTTAGGTTCTTCAATTTCTATAACGCTCGAATTCTCTTCTCGAAGAAACATTTCCTCGATTTCGCTCCACACTTCGAATTTCAATCGTTATGGCGCCGCTGTCTTCGAAAAGGCAATTCTGTCCTTCCGTCCTTCGGGCACGAGTCGATTCTCACCGCGAATTATCGAATATGAATATGTCGCCGATAAAAATTTCGAGACTGCACGATGGGTCAGAATTCCTGTTCCAGATAGAATCGCTGTGGAGATGAGAATTGAGCTGTTCTTCGCCTTGGAAGCTGAATGGCTTCTGATCAGTGAAGTCAAAGTGGAATCAAGTGAGTTTACAAATTCTTTGTAAAAGCCACGGCAAAGACAAATCAGGCAGATCCGCGTGAGACTCAAATCACGTAAAGCGGCACGAGACCTGTGAATCAACTTTTTGAAACTTTGATTTCTAGGCAAAACTCCATTCTCCATCCTGTACACCGATCCTCTGGACGAAGAAATCCAAATCGATTCACGCGTAAACTCGAATTCCCTCACGTACTTTGCCGTGAGTGACGATTCTGACGACTATTCGCGATGGATTTCGCTCGGAGTGATCGCCGCGTTGCTCATCGGATTTGCTTCTTTGAGTGTTTTGCTGTACATCCTATGTTGCTGCAAACGACAAAGCGAGAAGCTCTCGACGGAGATTTTCTCGAAACCCGGAGTACAATTGTTGATCGAAACCGGAACTGTCAAAGTGAGGAAAAGGTTCTTTTCATTGGAATTTTATCGTTGAATTTAGAAGATGAAACCACCAAGTTACACTTCACAAGTTGCTTCATTGGAACGTTCGCTGTTCCTCGGTCAATCGATTCACTCTCCGAGCGATTCTTCGAGTGAATACGCGGAACCCGATTGTGGGTCTCCAAGTCAGCCGTTGCTGCAGCAGAAGTCGCAGCCGGTTCACTACGCTTCGAGTGATCTTTCGAGCAGTTGGTATAATACGGGAACCGCTACTTTATGGTAAGTTCACGAGATTTTACCGTTATTTATCCCATTTATTTAAATCAAACTATTTGTGAGATATTTCAAACCGTTTTTCTTTCAGCAGTCCTTTGTCATCTTATTCGAAGTACGTTAGTTATGGAGATGAGAAGATGTCCTCCTCTCTTGTGGAAATTAATCGAAAAAAGCTACAACACGTAGATAAACTCGGCCACGGAGAATTTGGAACTGTTAACCTCTGTCGTCTGGAGAATCGACTCGTTGCTGTGAAAACTGCATCCGAGAACACAAAAGTAGAAGATTTCCGCCGCGAAATCACCGTAATGAGTCGACTTCGGCATCAGAATATCGTCGAAGTCATCGGAATCTGTTCTTCCGATGAAGGACCACTCACATGCATTATCGAATTCATGCAAAATGGAGATTTATGTCAGTATTTGAGGCAGCAGAGCACTTTGAGGTAATGATTAGGATTGTTGTTTTCGGTGTATAATTTATGTGTCTAGTTCGGAGCTTCTCATTTCCATTGCTACTCAAGTAGCCGCCGGAATGTCGTATCTTGAATCACGACATTTCGTGCACCGCGACCTCGCAGCACGTAACTGTCTTGTCGACTCCGACGGAACCGTCAAAATCGGAGACTTTGGAATGGCTCGTTCAGTGTATTCGACCGATTATTACAAAATCCAAGGAAAATTCCGTTTACCGATCCGCTGGATGGCGTGGGAATGTTTACTACAAGGGCGATTCTCATCGAAGTCGGATGTTTGGGCGTTCGGAGTCACTCTGTGGGAGATTCTCAACGGATGTCGACAACAACCATTCAGTCATTTGAGCGATGACGAAGTTGTCGACAACTTGCAGAGTATGTCTCAGTTTGGCAGACTAAAGGTATACGGTAGTCTCACAAAATCTCTTAACAAATCATACAATTTAGACGTATCTCAATCAGCCCGACTTCTGCTCGGCAGCTATGTACAATCAATTGATGGTCACTTGCTGGCATAAGGACGAATCTCAGCGACCGACTTTCACCACGATCCATAGACACCTCCAAGCGATTCTCTGCCTAGAATTACCTTCAAACCAAGATTTCATTTAAGAAAAAGTTTTTATTTATGCAACTATCAACTGCACTTACGGGTTTTACGTTTTGTACGCTTTACGTATCAATCATTACTTCAGAATAAACTATTTTTCCTCATAAACAAAGTGATTCACATTGAAATTGCCAACAAACACCGAAAAAAACGATAAATAACGACATATTTAGCGGAATCCTTGACGCGCTCTCCCTGAATGTTCGATATTGGTATACGGTAGACTGTAAATTGGCATGTTGGATAGAATTTCCTACAACTTTTAAAATAATACGTAATTCTGATCTTAAGCGATTATGTTTTACCCATTAACGTTCATGAATGTACAGAAACAGACCGAAATAGCCAAGAAAACAATAAAAATCAATGCTTGTTAAGCTGATGGCCGGTGTGTGTGGTCGCCGCATTCAGCGACCACAGTTTACAGTATGCCACTATAAAATGTTCAGGGAAAGCGCGTCAAGGCAATCACATTCCCAATAATTATCTTCCTCTGTCCGAGTCGCTTCAGAAGCATTCATCCGATTTTAGGTTGTCAGATTTGGAATCAGCGTCCTCAAAAACGAGTGTGTGCAAAATTTCATAAGGTTAATCATAAACAATGAGCAAAAAAAATCGATGTCCGTGTTCCTTTAAACCAACACATTATATTAAACTTCAAATAAAAAGAATAAAGGCAACAACATGTTTAGAACAACTGTTTGCGCTGCTTTCGTGGTCGTTGCAGGAGCCACAGTAGTCGCCCCAGCCAGCGGGGCTACCGTAACAGCACTAGGGGCTCCCGGCGCAAGAGACACTTTGATTGTCGTGGCAGGTGTTGTTGTCGCATTCACCCCTTCTTTGAGTCCTAAAAAACTGTTTTCATCGCGAAAACATAAAAAGTTGTTTACGTTTTCTCGTAACATGACGATTCGTTGTGGATTCGGGCGCTACTGTTGTCATCGCAGGTGCTATTGACGCCGGAACGTCACGTTTTAAGCGGAATTCAGCGATAACTGAAGCAGACGACATGGTTAATAGCGAAAAACGGAAAACAAACCGCAATGACATATAAACGCAGATGTGTACACCTGTGATTCGACAACGGTAATTGGTTTTCCATTCTGAAAGCAATAGAGTGCACAAAAACAAATGAAATTACGTTGTTTGTTAAGAAGGAAAGCGGAATTAAATACGACACAAACGAGATACTATGAATAGCATAATATTCATTCACAAGGCATTTTTAATACGAAAATTTGAGTTTTGCATTTAGACCATTTTACCTGGACAATTGTTCGACCTCTTCCACAACTCGAACTCCTTCCTTGCGTGCTGTTCGTAGGTATTTTTATGTTGTTATTTTCCACAGGTATACATCCATTTCCCGTAACAAAGTATGACTCATTTAGCTAAAACATCCTTTTTTAAAAGGTCTAAAATTGTACTTACCCCAATAAAGTCTTCTTTCAAAGGTTTTAACGGTAAAACACAAAATCCGCTAAGTCGTTCGTTCTTCAAAGCATCCTTACATAATCCAGGAATCTCTTCCAATTGTTTGTTCGGCATTTTGCAAAAGACAAATACATCGCTGCTGTAGGTCAGTCTATCGTACACTTTGCAAAGACCTGATAAGTTGGCATTTGATAAGGCGAACAATAATGAAAGAATCAGACAGGATTTCCTCAACAACATTTT
>KI645752.1:0-12914 GCA_000505645.1 Steinernema monticolum
ATAATAATTAGTGCTAAAACCCGGAAAAGAATAAAATAATAGAGATATATATGTAGTAGATGAGTCCTAAGAGGGGTACCGTAGACGACGCGGGATGGGAGTGAATGATGAGATCGAGCGAGATACGGTAGATGGAGGTGACGAGTGAGTTCACGTCATCAATTTGGAAACGTTGTTGTAGAAACGGAGCAGCGCCTGGATGTGAATCGGAAGGCACGAACGACGATCTCCCGTACTGAAGTTGATGTTGAGCCAGGATAGGGAGTTGTACGATTCCAGCACAAATCTGAAAATGATACGATAAGATATACTCATGAGAAGTTAGAGCTCATTGAGACGCATCGATTCATACCAAAAACGGCTCGAATAGACGTTTCTGTGCTAATAAAAAGCGCTTTAACTACAAATTTGCTGTTTATATAATCACCGTGCGGGAATTCCCTGAGTTGAGGGACTTTCTGACGGTAAAATAAACGTTAATAAACGTTAACGTTAACTGATTTGCCTCATTAAAATTACGTACCGTAAGACATCCTCCGTAGCTGGAGCTTCCAACGGATGAGTGACTTCAGAAGATTGCTTTAACGTCACCTCTTCTGACTGCCAATTCGAAATCGTCAAATGCAATGAGCTTCGTAAATGCGTCGGGGAGCGATACCGTGCGCTCGGGCAACTTGTCCAGAACCAGTCGGGCAGATCGGCGGCCGGCGCCGTGGATACGTAATATCCCGTTGCCAGAGGTTGATTGTTGATCACGACATCTGCAAAGCCCCCGATTATCACCCAGCAACTATGCAGTAATTCACGTACCTGTAGCGTCAGCGTTGAAGAAGTCGGTTCGCTGCTGTCGTCCTTGATTCTTCTGTCCGTCATCGGACATTCCAACGCCCATAATGAGCGCATCCGTGACGTCTTCGTCGTTTTCGTCCAGGAAATTCATCGATTCGAAGTCGGGCATTCCCTGCTCTGGGTGGTGATCGGTCTAAGAAACACGATGGATTACTAAATCTCCAAACAGTCTACTCACCTGGATGTACGAAGTGTTCGGGAAAACCATGATGTGAGTGGAGGAGATGGCGTCGGTCGACTTCTTTGTGGCCGTCGGGAGGATGCGCATGTACGCTTCGGGTTCCAAACTGACCAAACACGCTGACAGGATGATAGGACTGTCTTTGCTTCCTGCGCCTCCGTTGCACGTTCTGCACTTTTCCTTCAGTGTGTTGCAGTAACGCTGGAGATTCGACTTGGAAAGCAGATGCGCCCACGCCTTAAATTCGCCGTGACCGATGCGGCCGAGACGATTGATCACCACACGCCAGTTCTTCAGGTCCGTGCTCAGGACGCCCATGATGTATTGCCACAGACGACCCATCGCTTCTAGGATTTGGGTCTTCGCTTGAGTGTAGCGAGCGTTCTGGGACCGCGTGGTCAGATTGATAGGCCCGTTATCGAGCATTCTCCCTTGTCCATCGGTTACTGCGACCAGAAGCCAATCCTGGCCGAGAAGACAGTATGTCACGAACATCACCTTCTCTTCGGTGTTCAAAATCGCGAGTTTCTCGTCTTTTGTGCCGACATTGATGAGGGAAGGACGCGAAAGAATGAAGGGATTAGAGGGAATGCTGAAGAATTCGGAGCGCACGGGAGTCATCGAGATGTCGAGTCGCGAGCGGAGTCCGAAGGCTGTCATGCTCTTCAGAAGGAGGTCCGAGGCGTGATTCGCGAAGAGAGTTCGCGATTGTGAGTATACGCTGAAGGCGACCTCGCGGAGGTGGTCGTAGATACCGCATTGCGAGACGTCGACGTCCGGAATGTCAGCGTTTAGGTTGAGAACTTTGTGGATGTCGATGATCTCGAGTTGGAGTTGAATTCTGCGGTTGGGAGGGAGGTTATAGAGCACTTCGTTGAAAGCGTTGAGAAGTGCGACGGTCGCATCGCGGTTGTGTTGAGCTTCGCGTTTGTGACTTCCGAATGAGAAAGGGTTGATCTGAAAAATGAAAATAAAAAAATGTCTTTCAACTACCACCCTGAATCCATAGGATGTTGAAGACTTACCACGTAGATGACGACTATATGCGGCAATAACTCCATTTCATCTTCCGCATTGTACGAATCCTCTATAATATTTAAAAGCCTTGGCTGTGGAGGTTGGATCGGCTGAGGTTGACCGTTCGGATCGAGGAGATGAGGCATATCGTGTTGAGGATTACCAGGAGAAGGTTGAATAGCGGCAGCAAACGGACTCGCAGCAGCTGGAGGAGCTTCGTTTGTGGGTTGAGGAGGTTTCTTCGCCGCAGCGTGATGGAACGAACGCTTCTCGAAGTTACTGTCGTTGTCACGAAGGAGCCGCATGATTTGGTGCTCGAAGCATTCCGTGTAAGACTCCAGACGATTCTCAGCTTGTTGCATGTTGCTAGGCTTGATCATGCGAAGCAATCCATCGGGAGTGTCGTCGCTGACGAATTTGATGTGCCGACCGAGTTGACAGTTCTCGTAGATGCTGAAAACAAAAAAATAGTCCATTTCCCAGGAGGAATTTACACTTACATTGAAAGATTCTCGAAGAACATTTTCGCCCTCTTCTCGATCTGCGCATTGTCCGGAACGACTCCAATGTACATGACATTCTTGGGTTCGTTGTACGGTAGCAACTGCAAGCGGTCCCAATGCCGAATCGCCGTTGGAGCCACAGTAATCGGGAAGATCTGATCCCGTATTCGATCCTTTTCCTTATTTGCCATCGGATCCTTCTGATCCTTCGAGATTCTGTGAAGATGCTCCTTCTCGCAGCCGACCATGAAGTAGGGAATCGGCTCTGCCAAATATCGACTCGGAGAGATGTCGGTGCGTCGCGAGAGCTTAGAACTGAGTTGTCGCCAACTCATCGGACCGTAATCGTCGGTGGTGTCCTTCCCGCGCACGTCCTCCTTCACCATATCAATGATTGCTTGAATGTCATCGCGTTGACCGATCCATTCAGATTCTTTCGAAGGCTTCGCTTCGAGCTGGATTGCCCAAGGATGGAGAAGATCAGCGTTGACGGCGCCTCCTTCAAACGCTTTCCGCATCGCCGCTTGGAATTCCAATTTCTCGATTTCCGACGTTGTGAAACGGCTCTCCTTGTCTTCTATCTCTTCCTTGACGTCTTGCGCATTCGTGATATGGAGATCGATGGTGAGAGACATCTGCCTCACGAGATTCATGAGCCAGTGATCCTTCTGATTGTCGGAACCAAACCACTGAATCGAATTTTGCGGAGCCGGGACGAGTCCTGTAGCTTCACGCGCGTCTTCAGGAAAGAGACCCGAATTGTAGCAAAGGAATCTATGGCGGATCGCACTGAAGGCACAGGCACAACGAATTCCTTGGTTATTATTGTAGAGACCGCTCCAGTAAGTGACTTCTTTGCCAGGAATCGCTTGCACAGGGCTGATATAGGCGGAGTCGCGACCGAGAATGTTTCCTTGACATCCACACATCGGACAGGCTTCAAAAGCAGCGTCATAGTGGACGTCGAGCACCGTATCCTTGAGTTGAATGACGATCGCAAGAGCTCCGTTATCAATGGGGTCGTTGGAATTACTTGCTGGCCTAAATAATCAAAAAATTAAAGTGCAACTCAAGTACTACGGTTTCAAAAAGAAAAAAAACGAATCAGCAATACTTACTTGACAGAGGAGACAGCTGGGACAGAAGGAACTGACGAAGGTGGCGGACTGAATACCGTGGATGGCTGTCCCGGCGTTGCCGGAGTTCCCGCCGCGGTAGGACCAGGAGAAGGACTCGGTAGCGCCGCTCTGTGTGGAGGAGTCGCCATATAATTGCTGTTCCGATTATTCTGAAAGTTTCCATACGAAGGAGAGAAAGTGTTCGGATTCGGAGCGGAATTAAGCGATCCCATGTACGTTGGAGAATTCATGTAAGCCGGCGATGGGCGTATTTGATGCGGATTCCAATGCGGAGGCATCATTCCACCCGGTTGCGGACCGTTATTCTGTTGCTGCATCATGTTGTACAAGTGCGGGCGCATCTGCATGTGATGTGGATGACCAGGAGGTCCCATCATGCGCTGATTAGCAAAGTACGGATGGAAGTGATGCGGCCGATTGGGCTGAGAATATCTCGGCAGATAATTTGGAACTAGTGGTTTCTGTCGGAACTCCTTCTCAAACCATTGCAATTCTTTGTCCGGAACAATCTTTTTCGTGCCTTCGAGCTTTAGCGACAACTTCTTATAATCCACAGCTAGTGGCATGTCAGATTTCGACGATCGATGCGCATAAGGAAGATGCTTCAAATACTTATCGTTCAGATTGTTAAATTCCAACGTTTGTTTTGCCGTCTTCATTCGTTTGATGTCGGTCTTCAAGTATCGATTGCTGTTGCGGAACAGCGCTCGCAGATTGGACGTATGAATTCTGCACGCGTCGTCTCTGACCTTGAGTGTCTTAAGCATCACCGGACTGAGGGGTGGAGGTCCTCGAGGCGGTTTCACCGTGAGATCTGGTTCGCACTGTTCGTTGCTGACAGGGGGTGAGAGGAGTGTGGGCTGAACCTTTACAGGTAGTACGACTAAACATTGCGGGAACAGAGGACTTACAACTTCCGGGAAAAGTCGGGGAGGCGCTGCTGAGGACGATGGTGCTGAAGAGGTGACGAGTTCGTGGCGGTAGGTAGGCTCGCTCGTGTCATCAAGACTTGCTGGCGACATATCGATGCTGAGATCATCCGTCCCTACTCTCATTACAGTAAGAGATTTGTCGTCACACGTCATATCATCCTAAAAATCAATGTAAATAAATTATTCTAATACAGTAACCAACCCGATCGCTAGTCACAACCGCTGGAAAGTTAACAATTCTTCTTTTAGGCGGTTTTCCAATCGAATTGCTCAACTTCAATGGATCGCCAACTGAAGGAGCATCTCCAGAGCGTCGAATGTACAATTCCTTGCAAGTTTGCAGAAGTTCTTGCGCAGTTCGGGACAATTTTGAAGCATCGTTCTCCTTCAGACTGTTCTCAAGTCTCCTCAATCTAAAAAAAAGAAATCATTAAATTAGACAGTCTGTAAACGTACTCATCGTGATCAGGGCTGACACAATCCAGAAGATTCATAAAAGGCGATCGCGTCCGTTTAGATTCCTTCGTTTCCGGCAGTCCGGACTTCTCAATACCTGCCAGGACATCCCGATGCACGCTGTCCAATCCCTTGATCGCGATTCCATCAAAGTTATCCGCCATGTGCCAACTGTCGCCTTCCGCTTCGATTTCCGCCTCCATCGCCTTAAGCTCATCTTCGAAGGATTGCGAAGCGGGTTCATGCGAGGAAGCAGGTTTTTCGCTTTGGAAGAGGATTCCTGAAGGAGATAACGATATCGACGTTCTTGAGGCTTCTGGGCTCACTGAAAGGAAAATTTGAGATAATAATTAGCAGAAAATTAGAGTATTTGTATAGCAAAATGATTTAGGATGAAAATAGTGATCAGTCGCATAGCGGCGAAAGTAAATGAAATAATAATCTAAAAGGTGATTTCTTTAACGAATAGTCACAGTCATTTCAAAGGAATTAAGCATAAATGAGAGTAATAACGACTTACGGTTCATGTCCATAGTATCGCGCAAATTCTTGCAAAGCTGACAATTGCACACCGATCCGGGTTGACTACAATTAATGATGAGATCCATATCCAGTTGATCGTGTGCAGAGTTATTATGAAAAACTGCGGCTTCTTCGAAAGACATTAGCGACACCTTCAGTCCATTCATATGCCTCCGAACGGTCACCTCTTCATCGTAGTGCCCACCAATTTCCGCAACGAGGAGATTCTCGTCCAGCACGACGCACACAAACACTGTTGGATACAGCTCTCGCTTCCCTTTGATCTCAACGAGGACCATCTTCGGAAGTCCATCGACGTCGGGAAGGGTGCCGTGCAAGTGTTGCCACTCTTCGAATTCCTTCTCGTAGGGCTCCGTCGCGCGTCCGATCAGCGTTGCTTTCATTCCGTGAGGCGCCAGAATGACCGGCTGCTTCTGTCTGGCAAAGTGCGCTTTCGTCAACCAGGACAATGGCCTGTGCCTCTGTACGGACATGATCGCCGCCACCGTGTTCTCCCCGTAAACCATGAAATGGAAGTTAAAAGCGGTGATGTGTTCCGCGACGAGTTCGCGATGTCCGAGAAACGGCAGCTCCACAGGATTCGCGAACCATTTTCCGAATCGCACGTAGCCGCTTTTCAGAAGTGCGATTTCGAGTTTCGCGTGTAATGCTTTGAACAGAATTGCTCGTGTTTCGTAGCCGATCCCGTCGGCACTCACATCACCCGACTCTGAAAGAAGATTTCTTCATTATACGCGTTTCAAAAAAGAAAACCAACCTTCTAAGCCGTCTGTAAGCTCTGTTATCGAATCAAAATCCGCATCTGCGTACCAAAATACCCATAATTCTTTTTTCTTTCCACTTGTGCGCCATGTACACACATGACCTTTGTTTAGACATCTTCCGTAAGCTTGTATGATTGGATCTGCTGGGTCAATTGCCGAAGTCGATGCGGTCTGTTGTGGGTCTTGTGGGGTCACGTAGAAACGCCATTTCAGGCCTGTGAGTTCTGTCTGAAACATGAAAGTGGAGGTTTCTTTCAGATGCTTTAAATGAATAATTCAAGAGGAATCAGTTAATAGGGGAATATAAAATCACAGCAAAAAAAAAAGACTACTACAGTATAGTTCATTTTAAAACACAGTTTTTGCATAAATTTTGCAGACAACCGACAAAAATGTCTCACAGCGATAAACAGTATCGACGACGATAAAACGTTTTATGTAGGTTTTAGATGGAATATTTGCAATATTGTCTTAGAATAGGTCAGTACAACTGCAAGTTCCAATGTATTAATAGTGTAACTCTTTCAGTGTCCACTTTTTGACCTTTCGATGAGTGCAAATAGTTTAGACGCTTGTGAAACTTTCTTGAATATCGATTTTTTCGGATCGACCGAGAAAAGTCGCCGCACACGCAGTGGTGTGCAAATACAATAGCAGAGTTTAAAACTGAAAAGCGACTTACCAAAGCGAACACGTTCGTTTGACAGTCCTCTAAATGGACCCCATCGTTTGTCATACTGAAAAAAACGGAGACACGTTATCAACAACACTTTCGCTCTATCAATCGGAACGGAAGGCGCGCAACAACGACACAAACGCGCGAAATCGATCAACGAGTAGTCACCGACGCCACCGGACGGACGCAAAGTCCGTGTGGAGAGTTCGGAAAGAACCTCAAAAATGGGACATTAAGACAGGCAAAATAGTCGTCGAAATAGGCACATATGTAACGAGAACACGAGACGCCAATTGCGCGCGCGTCATCGCCGCCATCATCATCCGCTGTTGGGGCTCTGCTGCTGTGAATATTATTTCTCCTCTCCTCTTCCCGTGGTCGTCGCGGTTGTGTGGCGGTGGTGGCGGTGCTCTCACCCTATCTTCTCCCCTCTCTATGTGCATTGATTTTTGCGCTGCCATTTCTTCCATTCACATAATCAAGCACACACTCAACACAAAGCAAGTCATTAGCACATCCGAAAACGATCAAGTGAGCGAGCGAAGAACAGCACACCTTCAGATTCCTCCTCGTCTTCTTCTGCTGCGCCGATCGCGCATCGAATCATCAAATGCTGCTCCAGCTGCAACAACAACAACCCCAACAGATTGCGATTACAGACACTCCTCACTTCGTCGGTGACTGGAAATTCTCTCCCTTTCTTTCTTGTATGCGGTGCTCTCTGCGTTAAGGAATGGTAGTGCGAACGCAAAAAGCATCTGGCTGGTAGCAGCACGAACGCGCGCGCTTTAGATATGAAATCGTTCGGAAGCCGCGATCGACGGCCGCGCACACCTCGTCGCGTCTAATTATTGGAGTCACTGGGAACATGAGCATGCGTATGTGTGATGGCGCGAGAAGTCAGCCGTCATCATCGTCAGCAGCAGCAACAGCAGGAGCTCAGCAGCAGCCAACGGCCACTTACGCCATTACAGTAATCGGGTTGCGTTTTTGATACCGCTTCGCACATCTCGCGGCGGTCGCCACAGACAGCGCACAATCAACTCGAGGCGGCGGTGGCGGTGGTCGAGCAGATAAATTCGAATTCAGTCAGTCGCAAAGCACCAGCCGGCTCCTTCCTTTCCTTTTCTCTTCGTTTCTCTGAGCTGAGCCACACACCGCGATGGTCGTGTAGCTCCTCTCCCGAACGACGACAATCGTCGGTCGACGACAACGCGGCCGTCCACGCGACGACGATGTTGCTCGTTGCTCTTCTGCGACAAACCAGCGAGGCAGAAAGCGCATAGACATACTTACAACCAAGAGAGAACGAGCCGTCAGTCAACGCGGAGAAAAGACCCCGAGAGTCGTTTCCCCGCTCTTTCCCTATAAACGTGCCTCCTCTCGACGTCGTGTCTGTCGTCATCGTCCACAGTAGCAGTCAGTCAGTTAGCAGAAGAAGAAGTAAGAAGAAACGACGACTCAGCTAGCCGGGGAGCGCCCCGGAGATCGTTGGACACACGCGAAGAACGCAGAAGAGCCGATCGTTGACGGTGGATCGAACGCGCAAAGTTAAATGAAAAGAAGAGAAGAGCACGCCGTCGGCTCTCCAAAAATCGTCTCGTTGCGCATTTGTCGCCTGCTGGACACGCGTAGTGCACACACACTCTCACGCATAAATGTCGGCAGAGTAAGGAAGAAGGTGTTGGCGGGAGTTGCCGCTCAAGTTGCCGAGGAAATAAAAGCGGAATTGCGACCCTTAGCGCAAAAAAAGAGATTTCGAAAGTGAGAAGAAACAAACTGCATGAGATACATAGTTGTTGAGCCGCCAAAGGAAGGAACTTTGTGCTCCCGCGTTTAATAATTACCACCCAGGCAGTTGTTCGATTGCTCGGTTGCCTCTTGCTTCAGGCAGCGAAGCCGCGGCACCGTAGGCGCGCGTCAAAACATCACATTTCGAGCAGCTGATTGGTTCCGGGCACAACTAGCTTTTGAGTTGCCGCGGGCTCTCAAAGCGCTCGGCCTGGGAGAGTATTTGAATGTGTCATCACGCTTGTGACAATTCTCATGTTCGGAATGCGATGATTTGGTTGGGGGGTTATGCGGGCTAATTTCTTTTTCGAGTTTTTTGGCATTTTGCAGGTTGAATTTGTGCCTAGAAGGCATGGATGACGTGGAGATTGGTTCTTTGCACTGTTTTGCATTACTTATTTTACGTGTTCATATGATTTACATGTTAATAAACTTAAATATTAAAATTACACTTTTGGCAGAGTATGGCCCTCACCTTCGATGTTCCTATCTCGCATTACGTTGGAAAATTTGTATTTTCAATCGTTTGTATCATACCTTTTGAATATAACATATTGAGGGTCGGGTGTTGCATTGCTTGTAAAGTCTCCATTTCATGATCGATGCTCGAGCATTATTATTGCGATGCTTTCTCTTGTTTTTCTTTTGTAAAAATTGTTTATTTATTCGATATTCAATCTGAATTCGTATTGCAGACGTTGACATGACTACTGAGTTACTGAACCAAATCGGAGTCACCAGATCGGCGAACAACTCCGCTACATCGCTGAATACTATGGCCGCTGCTGTCGAAAGCGGGGAAGTCGATGATTTCTTAAAGTACAAGAAGTTGGAAAAGCAGCTTGAACATCTCGACGTGATGGAGGAATACGTGAAGCTGGAAACACGTAATCTCGAGAAAGAATTGCTCCACGCCCAAGAAGAAGTCAAGAGAATTCAATCAGTGCCGCTGGTGATCGGACAGTTTTTGGAAGCTGTTGACCATGATCACGCGATTGTTGGCTCTACTACCGGATCAAACTACTTCGTCAAGGTCCTCTCAATCTTAGACCGTGAATTGTTGAAGCCAGGATGCAGTGTAGCCCTACACAAGTACAGCAACGCTTTGGTCGATGTTTTGCCTCCTGAAGCCGATTCTACAATTCAAATGTTGCGACCTGACGAGAAGCCTGAAATCAACTACGCCGATATTGGAGGTCTTGATATGCAGAAGCAGGAAGTCCGTGAAGCCGTTGAATTGCCGTTGACTCATGGTGAACTTTACAAGCAGGTAACTTTTGATTCATTTGTTTTGCGAATTTGACGTGTTATTTGTTGTAGATCGGTATTGACCCTCCTCGCGGAGTTTTGATGTACGGTCCACCCGGTTGCGGAAAAACCATGTTGGCCAAGGCTGTCGCTGCCCACACTACAGCTTCGTTCATTCGCGTTGTTGGCAGTGAATTCGTACAGAAATACCTCGGAGAAGGACCTCGCATGGTTCGTGATGTCTTCAGACTTGCCAAGGAAAACAGTCCGTCCATTATCTTCATCGATGAAATTGACGCCATCGCTACCAAACGTTTCGATGCGCAAACAGGAGCTGATCGTGAAGTTCAGCGTATTCTTCTTGAGTTGCTCAACCAGATGGATGGATTCGACCAGTCGACCAATGTAAAGGTCATTATGGCCACTAACAGACAGGACACTCTCGATCCCGCTCTCCTTCGTCCAGGCCGTTTGGATCGTAAGATCGAGTTCCCCACTCCTGACCGTCGCCAGAAGCGTCTTGTCTTCTCTACCATTACATCACGGATGAACTTGAGTGAAGAAATTGACTTGGAAGATTTCGTCGCTCGTCCTGAGAAGATCTCTGGTGCCGATATCAACGCTATTTGCCAAGAGGTAATTCAATAATTAATGTTGTGCGGGTTTGTTTATTCTGCTCCTTTAGGCTGGTATGCAAGCAGTACGTGAGAATCGCTACGTTGTGCTGACTAAGGACTTTGAGAAGGCCTACAAGACCGTTGTGAAGAAGGACCAGAACGACTTCGAATTCTACAAATAAGCATTTAACTTATTCGTCGTGTGGTTGTTTACTGAAGTATCGATAATTTAACTTTTCCTTTTCGGTGTAAATATTTTCAACCCTGAGGTTTTGCGTGGATAAAGCCTTGGTTACTTATACAAATGCGATTTCGTAACACTGGGAACAAGTTTTATGTCTCGGAAAAAAGTGCTTTTCGTCGAAACTTCGAAAGCTATAAAGCGACTTTGGGACACGACAGCAGGGACTAAAATAATCTCCAGAATAACGGCGCATCCTCGTATACGATGAGTCACCGCCGCCTTCTAAATGCGTCTTTCGAAATGCAATTTACTCGTGCCTTCAATGTCTTCGGCCACCCATCCGCTATGGGATGGGAAACCGATAAACCCTCGCGCTAACCCATTTAGGGTCCGCGCGTCCAACTCCAAACGTCGTTTTGTCGTGCGGCAGACAACGAACTTTGTTCCTACTGACGTTCTTCCGTTTCCTCTTTTTTGTGCTTTTGCTGTGTCCCATCATCACATTTGGGGAATGGATTCAGAGAATGTCCCGCGGCTTCTCAATAGACTGACGGGAAGTATGATTGAGACGTTGTCGTTAAGCGGACATATCGTTGCGCATGATCGATGGGTGGAGGAAGTTGGTCTGTTGGAGGGTGATCGCCTTTTGGTTTCAGATAAATGAAATGTGTTCGTTTGATATAAGAAGATACGGTAGCTAGTTCAGGTGGTGTCATCGTGTCGGAAGCCTGATTTCGAATGGTTTTTGGTGTTTTCGTATATGTAAAAAGCTTTTCTTCGTCTTTACAAAGAAAAAAAATGTTTGGCTCTCCCAGGAATCGAACCCAGATCGCAATCCGCAGTCTGTGCAGCATCTAACGACAAGTCGGTTGTTTAGTGCAATGGTTAACGCGGTTGATTACAATACGATTGATCCAAGTTCGAATCCCGTAAGGGTCAAACTTTTTAGATCTCTTCTCAAACCACAAACTAATGTTCTATAAACAATGAATCCACTTTAAATTTGACGTTTCCCTCAAACAGATCCCTTCTTCTCCTCGGACAAGGTCCATTCTCCCCTAAATTGACCAATTGCGGCTTAACAAAGCCTCTCAATCGTTGTTTTCTGAGTCGGAATCAGGCGGAAACGACTCCGAATGAAGCCAATTTGTCGGAGGCAATCGTCCCAACAAGAACACACATCATCCCATCGTGTCATATCGGCCTACAATCCGACAATCTGGCGTCCAATCCGTCTTCGACCATTGTTTTCTCATTATCTCCGCTGCGTGGTGGCTATACGACGTCTCGCGCGCGCGGGCCTGAAGCCATGCGGGCGGAGGTTCCCCTCCAGGCAGTCGGCTTGAGTAGTCATGCCATGACGTGTGCGCGAGATCGATTCCCCTCCTGCGCTGCTGCTTTGTGCCTTTGCATGGGTGGGCGAGGGAGGGAATTGGACATCCCAAAGTTGTTGCGAAATGTCCCCCATCGGTCTTCGTAATTAGCCCGTCCGCTTGTTTCTGATAAGCCTTCCCAGGACACTTCAGTTTTCGTTGTGTCGGCGGCTGTCAGGGTTGACAGAGAAACGGACCCCAAAAGTCACCAACCCACACAGAATGCATGAATATTCGAGTGAGGTCAGACCTGCTGCTTCCAGGCAATGATCGTTAATAATGATTAGGGGGAGGGAGGGAGAACGGGTTTGCTGAGAATTTGTTGAGAGGTATTTTCTTGTTGTACGGTCGGTCGTTCACCTCAGTAAACGTGAGGAGGACCGGTTGATTTGTATCAAAATGAAAGGCTAAACGACTGTTCTTTCTGTTTGGAGTATAAAGGTTAACCCAAGGAGCACCTCAGATGGATTCGGTTCGGGTAAAACCGAAAATATCTAATCGGAAGTATCAAAATTTTATGCAAATTAGAAGGAAGATTATCCCGAACGGATCATAATTCTCCAATATTAGCAGATAAACGTAGGAGGAACGTTTTTTTCTTTAAATTTGAATAGTTTTCAGCAGATTATTTCCCATTTTTC
>KI645815.1:0-13123 GCA_000505645.1 Steinernema monticolum
GTCCGAAATAAGTTGAATTACTTCAGAACAGATTTAATTTTTTATTCTTGCTTGAGGAAAAAAAACGTTTGCAAACACATCGAAATACGAGAGATAAAAACAAGGCGCCTGAGTGTCGCTGTATAAAGATTGTGTTAATGCCCGATTTATAACTAGGTTTTTGCTTTAAAATCAATTTAAATTGAATTTTTGTGATTTTTCATACAAAAATAATCGATCTTGAAAGGAAGAGCTTTTTGAGGCTGATATGGATCAGTAAACGACAAGAAAGGGTTTTAAATTCTCCAAGCAGTTCTACACGAGTTCTCCACGTCTACACTTACTACTTGCTGACATTGTCTAGACATGACTTCACGCATACGTTCATTACTACCTTAAAAGCACTTTTTCGCGCTGCGATTTGTCATTCAGGGTAAGCAGTCGGATTCGCGCAGTCGGTCGTCGGTACGTCAAAAAAGGGTTGATGAAAGAGATGTTCGCATTCTCCAACGTGTGTTTCCTTCTTGGAATCACGGTTATGGTGAGTTCTTGTCGCGTCAACTATCTTCAATTGCTTCTTTCAGGTGCTGCACACGCCGGTGTTAAATGCCGGTTTTGCCAACATCATGGAATTGGAAGACGGGTTTGACCAGAGTGTGAAGCCGTGTTCGGACATTCATCAGCACGTCTGCAACTTCCATAGCAAAGTGATTAAAGACTTCAATAGCGCAACTGAGGATCAGTTGTTTTTCGGCATAGCCGACAAAATGGGTTTTGAAGAAGAAGTCTTCAAAAGGATTTATAAGGTACGTTTATATCGACAACCAATCACATTTGTGAGATCAAAGTGGTGAAATGATTGCTTCAGGCAGTACTTGCTGAGAAGAAAAAAAGATTCACAGAAGTGCAGGAATGTGAAGGACACGGCTTAAAATACCACAGACATACGAACACAGAGGAATATGGCAGGCGGTTCGGAGAGCTCATTGCGACTGGACGGATTATCGACGAGAACATATGGATACATTGTAAAAAAAATGTATGTGTGATCAGGATGAAAAATGCGAAAGGTATTTACGAATTATATGAGTTACTGATATACTTTTTTGTTTTAGGTGGATATCATAACCAAAAATACGGCGAAATGCGAAACGATTTTGTTAAAGGAATCGTCTTCGGATTCCTGACAGCATTAGATGTTGTCGACAAAGATCAAATTGATTCATTTGAGATTGACTACCCCGACATCGGAAGTAGCTACGTCAACCCAAATGATTTTCATGTTCTCTTCCACAAACAGCGAAATCATCGAATATTTGACATTAAAGGAGAAAAGGAGACTTCTTGTTCCTCCGAAGTAAGTGATACTACAGCATTTAGCATGATAATGAGCGATTTTAGGACTGCAAAAACGCTCAGAGAATGAGTATCTATCGTACAACTAGGACGGTGCAGTTTGCGCCATATTTCAACGTTCTCTTTTCGAAGTTGTATTACGAGCACAAAGAGTTCAAAGCGCACGTCGCCGACGAATTGGAAGATCTGATGAGGCACACTCAAAAAGAAATAATGAACACTGTCAGCGTAAGAAGCGGGGGAATAATGAAAAGAGTGATTTCTCCGATTTTAGAAAGCAGCTTGGATGAGTCCTCGGCAGAAGAAAGCGGTCGAAATATACTTGAAAGAGATGAGGATGGTTATGGGAGTTCCGAAGGAGTTACGCGACGTCTCAATCTTGGAAAAGCACCTGGAACACTACCGAAAAGTGATTCGAGCGGTGGAGCCGTCTAATTGTGAATTTGAAAGTATCATCCAAGCCATCAATGTCAATCGGCACCAACATATATATTACGGGACTTACCCTCTGTTGTTACCTTTGTATGAGGAGTTCAATTACGAAGAATTTTATTACATTCGAAATGCTGCGCACTACAAAAAAATTATTGTAAGTTCTAATTCCTATTTCGCCGCATGAAATTCGATTACAGCAAATAAACCCTGGATTATTCCACGTGCTCAGCAGTGAGTTCCCCGTGGGATTCAAATACGGCTTCGTTGCATGGACTATCGGTCACGAGATCTTCCACGGTCTAGGTCTTCATTTTGGCTCTGGCGAGTTGGGAGGAATCGCAAAGGAATCGCACTTCCAAAAAGCTACGATGTGTTACGATCAGTATTACGGTAGCTTTTGTACGAAATCTCATGTAAGTTATGCTTTGAAAGGAAACTGAATAGTTTGGCATGTTTTAGTGTCCTAAGGGTGCTTTCAAGTCGGATGAAGGATTCGCAGACGTGGAAAGTGCGCGAGTTGTTTATTCACTTCTAAAGAAGGCACTCCGTCAATCAAAAGATCGAAACAAGAGAAATATTCCTCCCGAAGAGCGACTTCCTCTCTTCGATTCGCCCCCAATCGAGCAGTTTCTTTCTGGAAGATCCTCCAACGGCGAAGAAAGCGAGCTGAAATGGTTCTTTAAAGCGGTGCAATTAGCCTTATGTAGCGAATACAACGACCCAATAAGACAAATGAAGGAGGATCCGCATCCCCGTGGACCAGTTCGAGTAAATGCGATTGCGAGACAGATGGAAGAATTTACGAAGCTATTTAAATGCGGTGTGGGAGATGCCAATTACGTCGTGCAATCTGTCTGCTCCGTTTATTCGATCGATCCGTTCTTCAAACCGTTATTCGCTTCGAAGCCCGAAGAGCACGAAAATATCTACAGACTCGATGACGAGACGACGGTTTACGAAGAAGTTACTACTACAACAACTACTGAACCTCGTGTCACAAACACAACTCTGAAGTCTGAAGCGAGTGGAACCTTCATCTCGATGAGCTTGATCACTGGACTTATCGTGATGGTTAATTGAGCCCAAACAACTGAAGCGAAAATAAATGATTGTCTTTCACGCCTGTCTTTCACGCTTTCGCTTTATTAACAAAATAAATTCGATATATACACAAGACTGTTTTATTTTACAACCGGATCACCCCGGTTTGAAGAACGATGAAATCTTTGAGATCTTAGCAGGAGGTTGAGATCCTTGTGACTTTTTTCTGGTAGTTGTCGACTTCTGTTGGCGTTTTATTGGCTTCGATTTTCCCTTCGGCTTTTCGTCACCCATGCGTTTTTTCTGTTCCATTTCTTTGGCACATTTGATCTGATAATGATGTCGTATTCCCTAAAACAAAAATAAAGAGAGCAAAAGTATTTCTAAACTACTCTTTGCACATTCTCGGGCATATTTGCAAAATAATCTGAATCAATTTCTTCGAAAGTCGACGGAAGAAAACTGAAGTCAAACGCTAAATCTACAAAATGAACTGGAGCGGCTGGCGATCGAGAGCTAGACGACGATCTAGATCGAGTCCTCGTCTTCGATGTTGACTGCTCGGGTACTACAGGTCTTGGTTTTGATTCGGGCTCAGAATTTGGTCCTGGTTTCGATGTGGGTGCGTCGATCGAATCCTCATCGTCCAGATAGAGTATATCGTCTCCCGGATCATTGTCACCGTCGTTTGGTGTTGATCTCCCGACCAATTCATCAACCTTTGAGTACACCCACTGAGTAATTCGCCGATTCTCTGATAGCACCCCGTCGCGGAATCGAGAAGCTGAGAGAAATATATTGACTATAGGAGGTTCCCTAAATAGATTTACGTTAATCGAATGACTCATAGAGGAATTTTATACTAACCAATTCACGATTTGATCGGTAGCTTTGTTCATAGTCTTCAGAGAACTCCAGACCGTTTTGAATATCGCATCGGGCAAGTAAGAATTCATAGGTAGAGTCCTGCTGTGAGGTCCATCCATCACAAACCCACAGTTTAGAGACTGAGCTGTTCGCAGATTCTGTAAGAAGTAAGCATGTAAGAACTAAGAGACAGTAAGACTTCTTTACCTTCCTCTGATCCTCAACGAGTCTTTTCGACAACTCCTTAATCAAACCAAGAAGCCAATTCTTCAGCTCACTTATAGTATGAAGCGCTGCTTTCCCCGGGAAATTTTTGCTAACTGCAATCGACTTTTGTTTGTCCTTGACTTTCACGATATCGTGATTGACACCGCGGGCCAAATCAAAAATATGATCCGAATGACAAGGGAAGTCTTTATCCAATTGACTTTTTGGAATTTTCGACAACTCATACATTGTCTGAAACGAATGAATTGAAGTTCAGCAACGTAATGAGGTCGAATGTACCGTAATGTGATATGCAGTCGTTAACGATTCGCCAAGTTTTCCTCCAAAACTCCATACTTTGGCGATGGGAATTTGTTTATACACTTCACTTATGTACTGTGGAGGGATTATAGTTTGTTGCCTGGGTTTGTGTCTGGAGCAAACCAACTTAGAGATGATCTAAATAAACTTCAACTAAAATTCAAATGAACTATGTATAATACCTTGTTTGAACCAATACCAGCGGAGCAAAAGAATTGAGTCTTATCGCGAATCTTCTCCCTAATATTTTCGATAATTTTTGCCCCAACTGCAAAACGAAGCTTTAAAAAATAGTCACATCACCGCTAATATATGTCCAAACCCGTCTTACTTGCATTTTATCTTCTCGACATTGAGTACCGAGCCACTCGACTACGGTAGCCCTTCTACTGTACTTCTCATTGTCTTCCTTGTCCAAACCGGAAGCAATGTGAGTGGTCGGAAAGAATTGTCCAACTCCATCGATGAGGCGATCAAGGACGTCGTCGTCCTCCGCGAGAATCGCGTCGACCATCTTCGTGAGATCTAAGAACGCTTCGTCGACGGACGCCCTTTCCACGACGATTCGCTCGTCGAAAGTGTTGAGCACCGCAAAGACTTCCCCACTCGCCTCGCGGTATCTCGTCAAGTCGGCTTTGTCCGCATGCTCGCCGACAGGAACCTTCGCTAGGTGAAGACCAGGACACTTCTTCTTCGCTTCGTCGCCGAACATTCCCCTTTTCACGCCACAGTCGCGAGCTTCGTAGCTTAAAGCTATTATTCTTTAAATGGAATATAAAAAAGAATGCTATCCACAAAAGGGTTACCCTCCACCTCGAAACACTCCATTCTGAATAACAGCAACTGGCTTTCCCCAAAGTTCCGGACATAACCGTTGTTCAACCTGAGCGTAAAAGCAATCCATGTCGATCAAAGCCACAACACGATCCATCTCTGACCTAAAACTACAAAAAACCAACATGGCTAAACGTCTTGAAATACGCACGCCGACCCAATGTTACGAGAAGACCCACTAATGCATAAACAAATCGAACAACTTTATTCCTTAAGTCGTAACGTATAACGTTTATTGATAACAATAACAACAAACAAGCAGCTTTAGAAGAAGAATCCGAGGATCTTACCTCCCAAATGCTTTCTTCGGGCCTCTTCGTGGTCCATGATTCCGCCCGAGGTGGTGAGGACGATGAAACCGAACTGGCGAGAAGGAAGGAGGTTGCTGGTGTACTTTTCCAAATCACGGAGAGCAACGTCGAAACGAGGGCTGATAACACTGCATTTGTTGATGCGGCCAGTGAGGTTGACAACGATCTTGCCAGCGCGGTGGTCATCAACAATCTCAAATTCTCCAATGTATCCTAAAAACAAATATATAAGACACGGTTATAAGAATCACCAAATTAAATTTCAGTGTAGGAATTTAATCATGTGCAAAGTGACCTTCAGTAATGTGTACTTTCAAACAAAACAATGCAAAAGCTCAAATAATACAAAAGTAATACTTACCTTGCTTCATCATGACGGTCAAGAAGCGGACGACAACCTTGGAGGCAGGGCGGATGAGCACCTGGCGCTTTCCGCGCTTTTCAGCATTGTTAATAGTTTTTAAGGCATCGGCCAAAACGCCCATACGAACCATTTTGAATATGGATGGGAGTTACCTGAAACAAGTATATTAAAGTCATCACATAATGCAACGTGGAGATACATAAAATTACGACGAAAGCGAACAATCATACATACAAAACATCAAATTCACTTAAACAAACCCCATCAACGCCCATCAGTCACACAAATATCTTCAATAGAAAAATAGCTTATCACTGGTAAATAATCTACCTAAATTTTCTTTATAGAACAGTTCCGAATACTGGTTAGCTTTCTATTACTACTAACTTGTTCGTTTCAGCACAGATTCGTCTCGCGCGAATCAAAAAGCCTTCAAAATTCAAAAATTCGGCCATCTTTTGGGTCGTGCTCAGTATAAACTCGTTGCAACTGACAGTACCCCTGAGCTCGCTCGCCAGGAGCCAGCAAATCAAATGCAAACAAATATTCGCACGTTCGGCCACGACGAGATCGGTCGTCTGATTTGAAATAATTTTCCTTCGTTGAATTTTGCCGTGAGAATAGAAAAAGAAAGAAAAGGGGTACAGGATGACAGGATGGAACTAAAACAACAGGAACCGCGTCCAACATTATATTTCCTGGTTTAAATGCTATGGACAAAGCTTTTGTGGACGGAAAGTGCTTGTGAAACTGATTTGCTATTATAAGCTCTGAGATGTCTCTCGACGTATCAAACCCATTTCACCAATAACCGAAACGACCAGATCTACGCGAATTATGAGAACTTCCTAAATTCTTGAAATGCATCTATGTGACGAAATTGTAATCACAGAATTTACGACAGGAATCGACTTTTATAATCACAAATACTTGCACAAATGACAATTGATTGACAATAATCAGAGTTAATTAATGAACAACATTTTAAATAATTAACAGAGCATATTTAAAGTAAAGAAATATCCATATTTCCAGCAGTTCCCGCTGTGCTTAACGGCTGTGCGAACGGCTACGTGAACGGGGGGATCGTGAACGACGAGCTCGACGAACTGGAGAGCGGCTTCGACGACGAGGAGGTCCACGAGAGTAGCTACCCCCACCTCCACCCGAGCGAGGAGGTGGACGACGGTCAGGATTAGCACGACGTCGCGGCAGAGCTGCGGAAACTCGAACGCGACAGTGACGGATCTGGCACGATCGGAGTTCCTTCAGGGCCTTTGCTGCATCACGGCGAGATTCAAAAACAACAAACGCATAAATTGGTGGGTAGGTTGCAAGCCAAATGTCTTCCAGACGCCCGTACTTGGAGAATAGATCTTCAATATCACGGCGACGCACTGAAGTGTCCAAATCCGAAATGTGAAGACGCGAATCTTGCACATGGCTCAGCTGGTCATCAGAATCGTAAGTGCGACTGCGGTTGCTTCCCGAGCGAGATCTACGTCTTTGTTCACGGTCGCGGCTACGACTGCGGCTACGACGGTGTTCTTTGCGTTCACGGTCATGCTTGTGATGGTGACGGTGAGAACGGTCCTCTTTACCATTTCTTTCAGGAGAGGCTTCACGTGAACGTTCTTCATCGAATTCGGTAACCATGATGATGTCTGAAAAGAATATAGCTATTCGAGTAAAGATAATTTAATGTAATTGAAGTATCACCGAAATACAGAAAGAGTCGACGAGAACATTAACCACTTTGCGCCCAGTCCAACCAATTCCTATTCTATTTGGCACTATATCAACGCCACAATTTGGTTCTCATCATGATCATATTATCCACGCCACATCCATCCCACACCATTTCCACCACCAAAGATTATCCACGTCCATTGGGTCCAACTAGCTGTTGGAGTCTGATCGTAAAACAGCAACAGTTAAAAGAAGTGAAAAGAACAGAAAAAACCAAAAAGATGACTGAAATGGAAATGTGAAGCAAAGCTCCGCACTAACAATGAAATGAGTCAAAAGACAACCGCATTTCTATAAGGGTATATATGAATATTAAAAATGCCTACCTATGTAACAACCTTGGCCTCAAATGATCCTCTTTGGCGGTCTCGCAGCTAATCAATTCAAGTTCGAAACTCTGAAAAAATGAACTTAACAAGTGTCAAAAAAGGAGACCACGAGCGCGATTTCTCCACGCCGTGCGTACATGATGTGTTGAGATGGCAATGAATGCGCGCAGTTCTCGTCCTCACACTATTTGTCGGGTCGCTGAGCAACACAGCAGGCATTGCTCCGCTCGCCGCCGTCGAATCGATTTTGATGTTCGTCATCAACTGCCGAAACACGGTCGGTAAACAGGATAGAGTCAACGCTGACAGAAACGCTGAAACGTATTTTAACAGCGGCTCATTAGCTCATAACGTGCTTTCAAGGAAGAGCATCGTGTTGATGTTAATTTACGAAACCAAAATTTATCATTGCTAGACCGAAAACATTTCAAAAACAGGATTCAAAATGCAAGTAAATATACGATCAGAAAAAAAACTGTAGGCGCAGCAACGCTCGCTGGCCATCCGCGTGCGCGAGCGAACATAGGGAGAACGAAAATCGAAAACATACAGTAAATAGCAACCGCGAGAACAGGCAACATCTACAATTCCCAATTTTTAAATGTTAACCTATGTTAACCATTAAATGTTAACCATGTATTTTTGTTCGCTTCTGCAATGAATAGAGCTTCCTTTCTCATGTACAGATAAACAAGACGAACGAATTGAAATAACAAAGTTGAGCTTACAATCGATTGTTAGTGCTGTGAGCTACGTATATTCGGAATAAAGGAATCAGAATCACAAGTATCACTTGCAATTTGAACAGTAGTGTGATAGTGCGAAAGTACGGCAAAATCAATAAGTTAAAAATGAAAATCAATTTATTGCGAACGAATATTTTTCGACATGAATAAGCATTATTCACCGTCACTGACAGTAAATCAACCATCGGTGTTGTGTTTGAAGTCAGTGTTCGAATTTTGGGCGTTTTTCGATCCAAAAACGTTGAATAAAAACCAAATTATACAATTTGAGACAGCAATATTTCGCTGTGGTGTGCAAAAATCAGTTTTTATGCTGCTTTTATTTCACATATATTTCACAATAAATGCAGATTGCACTTTACCAACGCGCTCTCCCTCTTCAGCTTTCACATTGATCGCCCGTCACACAACGTGCTGGGTGGCCGCACTGCGTTCGCTGTTGGTTAGTTGGCTGGTGAACGTAAAACGAAGACCGGGCAGTCAGTGGTGTTCGAGTTTTCTTCTCGCTCTGTATTATATATTTCTTTCTGTATTTCGTATTGCTTTGTCGAGTGGAAGTTTGAAAACAATGCTTTTTTTCCAGGTGCGTATACATAAATAGAAAAATAAAGGGTGCCGAACTAGCACTGGAATGGATTTCGATTTTCAAGGTCTCCTACGAGAGGCCGGCTCAAACAACCGGCATGCATCGGAGCGAATCAATGACATCGATGACGATTCTCGACGAAAGCACCATAAATCGATGAAGTCTTTGGTAGTTCAACGAAAAGCTATGAAAGAGGAAAGCAAGAGAAGAGCTCCCCCGCCGCCATCACCTCCTAGGGTAACTGCTAATTTGGTTAACATCTGCTAACATCTCGTTTTCAGTATACCATCCCGAAAAAGAAAAAGGACGACGAAAAGGTTAGCAATGCCAGCGTTCAGGCCTTTTTACGAAAAAAGGAAGAAGTACGTCTTGCGAAGTTGCGAAAGGAAAAGGAGGATCGGGAAAAGCTGATCGAACATCGCATGAAGGAATCCGGTGGCCGAGTGAGTCTATCTTCAAATGATTTGTATAGTTGTTTCAATTTATAGGCTAGTAAGAAGATAGCAAAACATTTCGGTCTTAATGCTATCGAAATGCAGAAGAAATACGGAAATGACTTTGAGCATGTAACAAACTTGGAGAAAAGTGCTATTCGTGAACAGGAAGAGCAGGATCGTCTGAGTTCCGAGCTTAGTAATGGAGTCTACAAAGCGTTAGCGAAGAATCGAGAAGCATTAAGCAAGATTGCAAAGCAGAGGACTGAAAAACAAGAACCGTTTCGTGTTGGTACTCGGAAGTCTAACAGTATTTGCGGGTTGAATTCTCGATCAACGTAATAATGTTTACAATTGCAAGTCATATTTGATTGAAAACTTTGTTTTAGGCAAGGCGAAGCATACAGGGAGCCTGCTCCATACGTTCCTTCTGTTAAAACCGGCGACAAAAGAAAATCTGCACCTGGGAGTAGCGGCGTTCCAATGAAGAAACGCCCTCCACCACCCGCTTTGGACTTCGGAACTCTGATGCAGCAAGCAAAAGACAACGAGGGAAAGGAAGTTGTAATAAAGAAGCCGTCTAGTTCGATTGCAAAAGACAAAGAAGAGTCTATTGTTCGTCCCAAAGCTATTGCACGTCCAGGTGAATACTCGAAGTCGAAGCTCTCTAATAAGTCGACATCGTCTTCTATCACAAGACCGACAGCAGCCTCCAGTTCAAGTCATCGTCGTTCCGAGCCATCGCATCTTTCAAGACGTGACCGCGATGGAATTGATTCTCTGTTTTCAAAACCTGCAGAGCTTCAAAGCTCAAAATCGCAGAGCAGAACCGCTGATGTAAAACAGAAACCGTTACCAATGCCGTCAAAGGCTCCACCAAAGAAAAAGACACCGCCTCCTGAACCTGACCGCAACTTGTCGAATGTTTTGGTCCCTGGTAAACGTTATTTGCCGACTGATGTCCGTTACAAAGCTGCTCTTGCAGCGGGTCTTGTTAAACCTCCACCCAAGAATGGTAGGTGTATTCAATGCTTTTCTCTTGCGAAGTGACGAAAATTCTTTAGATCGCCCAGCGCCTGTTGCGAGGCTGCCACCTCAGCGATCCGAAAGGCCTGTTCCAACTAGCCGTCCGCTTCCTGCAAGCTCTTCTAAAATTGGAGGGCCGTCTTCACAGGTCTCACGGAAACCTATCAGTTCTCGTGATGTGCCCAATGGTCGCCCTCGATCTCCAATTCGCCGTGAACGCGATTACAATGACCGACCGAAAAGTAATCAAATCGATCGTCGGCGAGAATATGATGATCGTCGCAGAGGAGGATACGAGGAGGGGCGCGGAGGTTACGACTACGATCGTCCTCGTCCTTCTGCTCGGTTTACGTCCCATTCCGACGATGAAGATGATGAGGATGACTACGACAGTGAAATGGATGACTTCATCGATGATACCGAGGTGGACGATTTCCAGCAACGGGAACTTGAGGACACTTTGAAGTAGGACATTTCTTAAGAAACAACGAATTTTTTACTTTATTTATAGGCTTATCAACCGTAACTACGACAAGAAGAAGTGGAGAATTAATGAAATGTCCATTGACGAACGTTCCATGCATGCTTCGTATCGAGATGTTGCCAGAGAAGAAATGCGCAGTGCGAAAATAGGATTATTCGAGGATATTCGGGAAGCTCAGCGGGGCAGTTCGGCTATCTAGTCAAACTGTCTTTGGATTAGACTGATTGAAGAGTATTTCACTATATATTATTAACGTTGTTTGAGGTTTTAACAACAGATGTTCCGATAGTCTCTATTTATATAAAACATCAGTTCTCGGGTTTACGAGAGTAAGACGGAGCAGCGTTGGTGACAAAAGATTTCTAAATTGAAGTGAATGGTTTCTGAAGTTTTGCTTGAAGGCTTCTGGTTTTTCTGAAGGAAGAATTAAGAGTTTTGGAACTTGGAAAAGGATTTTACAACGGATCTTTGAATTCTAAGTCCTCTAAAGTTTGCCGCAAGTTTCGATAACACCGTCATTTTTTCGCTGTGTATTTAGTTGTAGTAAGCTGTGTATTTACAATAAAAATTATTTTAAAATCGCAAAAGAACGGCTAAGAGAAATAGTGGTGCTAATGTTAAGCTCGAAGCTGCTCTACGAATCCTAGGAAGATCTTGGACGGAAACGGTATCAAACAGCGATATTTGCAAGTAGTCTGAGTCGGTTTCGATGATCAACGATAGGTATGCGTCGTCCTTTGTGACTCGTGCGACGATCAACCGGTTACGGTAGCAGTAGTTCGAGAAATCCGAGGAGTACGTGCGGTTTGCGCGGCTGTGCTTGAGGGAAGATGCTGCGTAGGGTCCTTGACTACCGGAGTCGCCTACGACGAGGTTCCGACTCAACCAGTAAACTCTAGGAAGCGGATTTGAGCAGACTTCGGCTTCTACGTAACCAGCCATTCCGAAGGCGAGACTGCTTTCAACGATTTTAGGAGATTCGATTCCGTGCACGTGAATTGTCGTTTCAGCGCTGAAAGGGTCACGATATGAAATCATTTGCAACAGTAACTTAGTACCTAACCGCGCTCTTGCCGTGCTCGTTTATCGCTTTGCAACGGAAGATTCCGGAACTCGCGAGTTCGTTGAGTTGAACGTTGCAGGTTTTCGTAAAGTTATGTTCGAAATTATCGTTCACTTCGCACTTCTCCGTTACGATCGCGAATTCATTACAAGGAGCGACTCTCCAGTCGCGCTCTCGTCTTCCTTTGAATTGCCATTCGATGTTCACGGACTTCGCGAGAGAGAGGAACGAGCAGCTTATATCGACGGCGTTGTCCGACTGAAATTGGCGGATTACGGTAAATAAACATTCCAAGACATTTTTTTCTATAGTTTCTGGAATAATTTTGGGTGAACTAAAACGTTGAATTACAGCAAAGAAATACAAACGATAATCTACTGCATACTCTGAAAAGTAATACGAAATGTTGGTAGCCAAAATACATTTGTTTTGCGTTATTCTCACTTCTGATTTCACTTGAAATCACGGAACAACGTGAATTTAAACAAAAATATCATATGGCTGATGAAAATTTCAGATATCTGCAAAGTTTGATACTCACCAATGGGTAAACGCCCGATTTATCCCTCGAAAAATCGCTTTCTAACCAGATTTCGCACTCGTAACTGTGGCATGTCGAGTTGCAGATGTCGGCAACACTCGAATGGAACGTGTTGAGAAGCAACGTTGCGAATAGAAGCACTAACATACTCTGATATATCGATTTGGAAAGTAAAACGGTGAAGCGACAAGTCAAGAGTGCTCATCGACGATGTTAATGACGTTGTGTTATCTTATGCTTATCACTTCGCGAAGACGACGGTTGCCTCCAAATTGAGCAGAAGACGCTAAGCTTGTTTGAATTTTATCAGTGGCCACTTACCGGGCACCCTGGAGCGTGCTATACAAAAACCCACATTTTCCTTTTCCGCACGAACCGAGCGGCTCTTTTTGTCAAACAAATAAAATGATAATTGTTTTTAAATTCAAAATTTGCGTTTACAGAAGAGTA
>KI645821.1:9866-25627 GCA_000505645.1 Steinernema monticolum
TTCGGATATAGCAGCGGCAGCCGATCGCGCCACATTAATTGCTACAGTACGCCTCAAAACGAAAGCAAAAACAGAGTGTACTCTTGAGTGATCAAGAAGGAAAGACAGACAATTCTTTATAAAAGTTGGTTCATGCATTTCTTCTACTTTATTATTTTTTTATTATCTTTACATTGCAGCGGTCGATGTAACAAGAGCAAATGTTTGACTGTTTGTGAAGTCATCAATTGTTTGACCCGGCCATTCTTTGGCCAGTTGAGGAGAAATTCGATCACTAGAAATAACCCAAAACATCTAATGATAACATAATCCGATCGGCGCTTGTTCGGGCTGATCGCTGCGAAGTCAATTTAGCGATAGATAAATTCTCCCCCCCCATTGGCCAAAAAATTACCGGCATCTCGAAAGCTACTCATACTTTCTGGTGAAACGTTTTCCTCGAAACAGTATCTCGTACTCTAACCTGCTCTATCCGAATATGCAATAAAATATGGTGGTTACAACGTGTACGCTACCCCTTTAAGAGAGAAAAACGCCACGAGGAAAATCCTATTGTACGCACCAAGGTTATGATTGGATTTAAAGTCAACAATCGATTATAACAGGATCGTTACATGATTTTCTGGACAGATCTGTTGAATGTTGACTAATTCAAGTTTTAATCGTAATAAGTAAAGTTCTACATATTTGAAACAAAATGACGACAGAATCTTCCTACGGTTAGTGACATAGCGATTGCTATTGTAATTGCATCATTATTTGAATGCTAAATTCTTCATTTTTCGTCCACTTTTCCTCGTACATGCATGATAATGCTTTCCTATCGATTGATCGCCCCATGCTACTTTACCTCCATTCCATTTGTCCATTTCGCATCGTCGACGTCCAAGGTCGCCATCCCAGCTCTCAAAAACAACGCGAAATCCCGTTACCGATCCTAAGTGGGCCCAAAGATTGACCTCGACATCGCAATGTTTATTGATTTGCGCAATCGGAAAACGCGGGAGGCCGATTGAAAAACGCGCGCAATCCACCGACCCGCCTCTTTTGGCCCTCCTTCCGTCCTTTCAAGGCGCGACGTCTTGCTTTGGCCCTCTCCGGTCAGTTCACTTCCTATTCGGCCTTCTGGTATGCCCATCTGCTTTCCGATCAACTCTTATACTTGTGGAGAACCGTGAGTATGCGTTCACCGGGTAATAAGGGTTGGATCGGAGAGCGGGTGAGCTTCGCTTCTGAAATTCCGAGATTCGGACGTTTGTTGTCATCGCGTTGGGCAAGATTGAATGTTCACCGGGTGGCAATGAGCATTCGAAGATCGGAAATGACTGTCATTGCTTATTCTGGACGAAACTGCTCTCCTTTCGACGTTTTCTTCCGCGGTCAACATAGCGATAGTTCACCGGGTAGAAAACATCAGAAGGCGGGCGGAACACCCATAGACGGATTGAATTGTAAGGTTGGAAGACGACTTTTTTTTATATATGTTCTAAATTGTCTTTGATGCGGAATGATCACAGATTTATTTCTACAAATGTATTTGCTGAGTACTTAGCAGAGACTGTACTGAAAGGCACGAATAATTTTCAGAAGTCGGTGGCGATGTTCGGAATTCACAATTCCGATCTTCAGAAGATCTTCCTCCGTCAACGAAATCAAAGTATCGGCGTCGAACTCTTCCCGTTCGAAAACTGCGCGATACTCGCCCAGATGCGCGTGTTCGAGTCGATTCCATATGTGTTCTGAAAGGAAAATAAGGGGGAATACAAGAAGAAACGCTAGATCGGACCTATTGATATGCTCGTGGAAGAATCCGGCGTGCTCCGCGTGCGCAGATGTGAAGCGGAAATTGATCGATGCACAGCGGAAGGCGCTATTGGACTTGGAGCGAGCGAGTTCTTCGAAATTGATCTGAAGTGTACGGTAGTCGAAATAAGTTCCGATAACAAATTTTGATTTATTACGAGTTAAAAACTGTGCTGAAGAACGAAAACTGTTGAATCTTAAACCCAAAATTGTTTCAAACGTAGTTATGTCCACGATTAAATATTTAGCTCAAAAAATATCGCACCTTGCCGGGTAAAGGAAAGGATTCGCTGAGTTATCGGCCGAGAAATGTCTGAGCGATTGCGTGCTCGGGGAATTCGGACACTGAAGTTTCGCTCGTACGATCATCGGACTCAGAAACGGTCGTGTGGGGTTCGTGGCGAGTCGAAGCCGACGACTGCCGATCGAGTTCGAGTGCGAATTGTTCAGCGAAGTCTTTCTGGAAGTCAACTTTCGCGTTCTCCTCTCTTTTGTGTGTTGGTCCTGCAACGATTGTTTACGGTAATTACGTAACACTTTTTTTTACAAATTCGAAAGCGATTTGCTGCGCCACAGAAGCAAAAGATCCGCTGCATTCGAGCGATCTCATGCCCTCTGAACTGTGCAAACGACTACTGTAGCTACCGTAACTGGAGGCGAGACGTGACGACTGGCGCGCCGTAGAATCTAGCGATGTTGACGGCATTCCAATAGGGAAATCTTTGAGGAGGAAACCGTTCGAGTAACAATGCTAAACAGAGATTATGGTAGGAGTGTTGAGGGTCTACTTTTCGACTCACAAAGGCGAGTCTCCTGGCTGCAAAAGTGTATTCGTCGGTGCGCATTTCGCGGACCCTTTCGACTTTCTTGTCGCCTTGAAGAAGGTCCACAGGAAGCACGAATCTGTCGGGGCGAGTCCAATCAACATGACTCTGACCAATTTCGATCAGAAATTCATTTTTTCTATTTTGTGCTTGCTCGTTGGCGTCCAATGGGGAATCCGCGAGTCCGAGTTTGCCCGAAACTTTGTTAATCCAATTCTGAGGTTGTGTTCATGCAAAATATAACATTAAAAGAGAATAACCTTCTTATCCAGTCTTCCCAATCCGAAATTCCCGATTGCGAAGGCGCGATCGAGCGATGTTGTGCTCGACGTTAACGAAGATTGTTTCGATGTGCTCGAGGCATATCGCTGGTGGATTTTTTGCAGAATTTCAAGATCGAAACATCCTGAAAGAGAGTATGGTACTTTGTTTCAAGTATGAGGGAAGTACGAGAGAAATAAACGATGTCGAGAGCGTTGAAGGCACCGAATTGGTCGTTTGTACGGCGGAAGACGTCAGCGTTAAAGTTCAGAAGACATTTTGCAACGTCGTTTTGGCTGAAAATTAATGTAGATGGCAAAATCGTGTGGGAATTGAATACCCGCATACAAGAGCATACATCAGGGCAGTCATTCCGTATACGTCCTGGGCGTTTATGTCACAGTTACTGTCTCTTATAAAAAGTCTCACCTGTAAGAGGGAAATAAAGATTAATAAAACTTCTCTTTTCTGAAATTATTGCGAATTTGATCTTGAAATCAAAATAAAAACGAAGTTTCAAAGAAGTTCATACGCACAGCCTCGAGGTTTCCGACGATCGCGGCGAACATAATCGGCGTCGTTCTGTCCTTCAAATAAGAAGGCTCGCCAGCGCGCTCTGCAAGTGCTTTCGCTAGAGAATCGCAGTTGTTGTCGAGAATGAGTTTTCGCACGTCGACGTTGTTTTCTGAAATTTTTCTTTTTGTTCCGCGCGCGCTGAATTCCTGCAAACCTTTGAGATGTCTGTGCCGCGTGTTGTTATTCTCGAGCACTTCTTTGAGACTCATCCGCTGGTGATTTACCACCATTTCGGAAGCACTCTGTCCCTTCCACGTGCGCGAAGGACTCGCTCCAAGGTCGAGAAGCGTCGAGAACAGCGAAGACGAGCATCGCAGCATAATACTTAGCGCGAGTGGTGTTATCTCCTTGAATCCTTGATGACTGAAGTTTGCGTTGGCTCCGCGACGCACCAGAAGGCCACAGAGCTTTGGCGAATCCTTATAGATCGCTGTCATGAGGGCGGTAGGAGCGACGTGGTGCGCCTTGTCGATCTCCTGCTGAGTGAGGGTCAACAGCTTCTTGATTACTTCGGCGCTATTAGAAGCGATCGCAAGGGACAACGCCGAAGTGCCCATTGACCTGAAATCAACGAGATTTTTGTGAGTAGGATTCTATGGGAACTTTTGCCAACCTACGTCATTTGAGTCGGAGTCGCGCCCCTTTGGAGCAGAAGGTCAACTACGCTCGCGTGGCCGTTTCGACACGCATGGAGGAACGGAGTAAATCCTACGATGTTCGCCGATTCGATATCTGCTCCGCGGTCGAGCAGAAACTCCACGAGCTTCATATGACCACAGGCGGCCGCCATCTGGAGCACAGAGTCGTAATCGTCGTTGAAGGAGTTGATGTCGACGTTGGAACTAGAGCCGAGCAGCGCGGCGACGTCGTCAATTGAGCCGGACTCCGCGGCCCGGAGCAGCTCCATTTTCGGGTGGTCGATGGTGTCGTAGAAGTCACTCTTCGCGGCGTCGCTCATCGTGGAATCGCGTGGAGGAATGCGCGGCGATGCAGAAGGGGAAACTGACAAGTAGGGGGAGGATGCGCCTGCAGACGATCGAATCGATTGAAGAGTAGCGGTGACACAGATAAAATGATGCGCTAAAGAAAGTGGACAAGTTTTCGAAGTGATCTCGTCCCTCGAGGCGTCGAGCGAATTCCGCGCACAAAACTATTCGCGGAGAAGGAAAGGCGGAAGCGTGAATCGAAGATCTCAGGAGGAAACGAAGGTCGGCTAAGGTGAAGGTGACCGAAAACACGATAGTCTGCAGAAACAGAAATGAAAGAGATGGCAAAACAAGTGAAAGTTGAGACGAGATCACTGCAGGTTACGGTAGTCGATGAGTGCGTTGATCGAAGGAGTTAAACGAAGTCGGCGGTAATGACTTCATGTTTTTCGTTTGAGAAAACTGCTCTGGACGCCAGTACGTAATGAAATAGTTGCGATCCTCTAATAAAGCAATCATAAATCATAATATAACGCATACAATGTTTGTTTTTTGAAACGATCTCAACAACTTAATTTTAACTTGTTAGAAGCTTCAAATCGATTGTTTGTTTTTTTGTTAATAAGCAGTTGTTAGTTACAAATGAACTTTGATTCATAGCTTCCATTAAATCTCATTCAAAGAAACACGATTTTCAAACGGAAGTCAAAATCTCGAGAAATTACTAATTAATGATGTGGCTTTATAATAGGCAAACACATTGTATACCGTTGCAAAAGTTACTGTGTTTGCCTCCGAAAGCCTTTAAGCGGGCACATGGGATTCAAAAAGTTTTCCTTGGAGAACATATTGAGAGATCGCTTTGTGGGTAGGCAATGAACCATGTGACATGACGAACTTTTTTAATGTTATTCTGAGTGTTTGGTAGACGGGAGTGAAAGTTTGGCGGATGTTATATGCGTGTTTCCTTAGTGATTTAAACATATGTCATATTTCATCTTTTTTTACTTACTGTATTTTCTTCCAAAACAAGAAATTACTGAATTTCCGTCTTCCTACCAACCCCAATCAACTCTCTTTGATCTATAGCTTTATTGATTATCTCATCTCAGGTTCCGCTTTTGACCTTTCACTGCCCAAATGGGTGCTAATCTTTTTTCAAACGTGCTTCGCAACCGATGTGCCATTTCGAGTGTCTTCCGTCACCATGACCACGTTTCCACATCCTCTGCAAGCGCTCATTCTATAATTCAGCTTAGAAACGCTTAAAATAGCTCTTCTCAAGATATCCCACGCTTATTCATATACACATAAGTAATCAAAAAGTGTCAAAAACAATTTCTTTTTCTTTTTACTTTCGACTTATTCGCGAGTCAATTGGAGAACGCGAGGGGTTCTCTGCTCGGGGGGAGTCCTCTCCTTCGGAGTCGCTATGGAAACGCGAATTCGGCTTTTGCGAGCGAGCGTCGTCCAACGCAATATGTCTGAAGAGGAGAAACACTCCAAAAATGAACGATCGAGCTCGTTGTGTGCTCCCTAATTTGCATATTCCCGAAGCGTGCTGTCCCGAATCTCGGAAGGATGATTGCCATCGTCGTCTTACCTTCGCGACGCCACCGTCGCCCAAATTGATTGCTTCGTTCGTGTTTGCCGTTTAGAATCTCGGTTTCCGCTTCGATGCAGCGATTTCTTGCAGATTCTGAGTTAGTTTTCGTTTCGGGATGGCGTGCGGGTAAAATCTGCGATGACGTCGAGTGCCGCTGGCAACAACGGCGCCACCGGGGGTCAGAAACTCGCCGATCGCTACAAAGTCACAAAACGAGTGGGAGATGGCACCTTTGGAGAAGTCTCCGTAGCCAAGAAAATCGACACCGGCGATTTGGTCGCTATCAAAAGGTGACACAATGAAAACATTAATTATTAAAAATCGTTGAAAAATCCGCTTTAACAAGTAAGCTATAGAAGACTCTCTGATTATCTATGTTGAATATGAATTTCAATTCTTTGCATTAGGGTAGCTGAATTTGTAATCTCCTTGTTTGCCTTTTTGTGAATTTGATTGATTTAGAATGAAAAAGAAGTTTTACACATGGGACGAAGCGATGGCTCTCCGCGAAGTGAAATCCCTCAAAAAACTGAATCACCCGAATATAATCAAACTACGCGAAGTGATTCGCGAGAACGACACCCTCTATTTCGTGTTCGAACTCATGCAAGAAAACCTCTACGAACTCATGAAGGACAGGTAAGAACTCTCGGCGAATTCGCTTGTCATTCGTGGGATTCAGAGATCGATACTTCCCCGAAAATGTGATCCGCAACATAATCTACCAGATTCTGCAAGGTCTCTCCTTTATGCACAAAAACGGATTCTTTCACAGGTACTGTCATTATTTGTGTTATTCGCCGTTTGTGCCACGTTTTCCGCTAAGCTGGAAGCATTTGTTCTGCATCGCTGGTCTACATGTTACAAGTTGAACAACACAAATATAGCCGGCTTAATTGCCAGCCTTTTCCCAAATGCGCGTCTCTCACGCCGCTACAACTCACGCCAAGTCAGTGCGCCAAGCTTGTCAGTGCGCCAAGCTATTAAAAAACATGTATAACGTTGTAGGACCATTATGAATTAATTCTGATGTTAATGGTACATAATCCAAAAACGCTACGCCTGTTTTTTCATAAGTGGCGCATCACCGTTGTTGCCGCGCGAGAGGCGCGCTTGCAATTAAACCAACTGCAGCGTCTAAACGCCGAAGACAGCACCGAGACCACATGATTAAATTTGCGGTTGTAGAGATATGAAACCTGAGAACATCATGTGTAACGGGACGGAACTCGTGAAAATCGCGGATTTCGGACTCGCACGGGAAATTCGGTCGCGACCACCGTACACCGACTACGTCTCCACACGATGGTACCGCGCTCCTGAGATTCTACTCCGTTCCACTGCCTACAACTCCCCGATCGACATTTGGGCTCTCGGTTGTATTATGGCCGAACTGTACATGCTCCGACCACTGTTTCCCGGAACCTCGGAGCTCGATCAATTGTTCAAAATAGTCACGATCCTCGGAACACCAACAAAGGTTAGCTGATTTAGTCCGAATCGAGTACAATTCTGATTTGAAGGAGGAATGGCCGGAAGGTTACACCCTTGCTTCGGCGATGAACTTTCGCTTCCAACAATGCCCCGCCATGCAAATGGAAACGATTGTAAATACGATAAGCAGAGATGGTATGAAGCTTATGATGGATATGATGATGTGGAATCCAGAGAAGAGACCGTCAGCCGCGAATGTAAGTGGGTATCGTGTGGATTAAGCGACTTTTTGGCGCTTCACAGAAAGTATTAAGAAAATATTGGATTCAGTTGCCCATTAGTGTAATCCCATAAAATGTCCCTTACACTTTCAGTCCCTTCGGTACAAATACTTCCAAGTAGGGCAGAAACTAGGCGCCCCTGTGATGAGCCAACCGGCGAGCAGCGCCTACCGTAAGGCGACAGCCGAGTCAACGCAAAGCGACTCGAAGATCGTAATCGCAAAGAATAAAGTGAAGCCGACGGGCGATGTCGTTCCGCCACAACCTTCGGAAGTCCCCGAACGTGCGATCAACCGTAATCTCTCGCTGTCGAAGACGCTGCTGCTTGAATCCACGAACAAGCGAGTCTCTCCAAGTTGCTAACTCATTGACAACTTCATTTTAGGCCGCGCAAGGGATCAGGGAGGATGGGCGTCGTCGACAAGAACCTCCGTACTATCAGCGGACTCGGCGGAGCAAAGAAAACTCAAGCGGCCAAGGATATATACCTCTCAAAGTCTCGGTACATCCCGGGAGTTATCACCCAGGAAAGCGGAAACAATGTTAATCGACAGAAGGCGTCTACGACGAACACGACGCCTCAGCGCTCAGCGCTGCAAGCCAGATTCGAATATGCTTACGGTAGACGGAACCCCGAGCAGGAATAGACTCACCTCAACTTGTATTGGCGTCTTCAGGTTATGTGCCTTCGTTCGGCAGTTCGAAACAGCACAACCACAACACCGGCAACTCCCCGCAAAAGGCTTCCACGGTAGCGAGAATAAACTGGGCCGCAAAGTGGGTTAATTTCTGAATTCCGACTAATCAAGCAATGCTTCAGGTATATTCGCAATTAATGAATGCGTCGCAGCTTGCTCAACTGACCGAACAAATCACTCGATGCCTTCGGTTTCTTCGATTCACCTGTTCTGTTAGTTTATGTTTTTTTTTAATTTCACGAATCGAAATGAAACTTAGAGGACTGAGAAATAAACGTTTCATTCATCTGATGAGAAAGTAAAACAGAAATTGTGCGTTCACTAACCATGGTTATGGGCAGGACAAAGACAACAATGTGAAATGAAAGAGTTTGATCAGACTTGTAATAATTGAACAACGTAAACGTCACGAAAAATGACACGTTTCGGATGAATCAAATGGCCAGAACAAAAGACGATCAACAACCAGAACACACCATCATAAGAAATAATAATAATAACACTTGAAGTGTTTACAATGGGTTAAGAGACAAACAATTACAATTCTACCCGTAATCATAAGAAATTCAATCGTTAAGAGAACAATACAAAACAACAATGGTTTAGAGAGGTTTAAAAAAGTGCGTAGAGGAACATGATTATAAGGCATACCTAGATGAGTTAGAGTCCTCCACTCAAAGACAAACAACAATAAATGTGACGGATACCGGGCTATCATCTTGATCCTTCAGCGGTTCCAACAATCATCACAGTAGTTTGAACGTTTCCGTTGCGAATCTCACAGCCCGACCTTCTCAAGTGTTCGAATTTGTTCATTTCGATCTCACGCAGATTTGGTCCCTTAAGGCAGAGCTCATCGTCTTCACAAATTCCGAGAGCCCGACAAGCTGCAACTCGCACGCTAGCCTCCTCGTTTTCTTGTTTAATGCATTTCACACAGTCGAGAATTTCTCCTGAGCGACGTTCGTCCATAAACCACGTGATGTCCTTGGCATGTACACCAACTGCACCTCTTCCTCTATCAAGAGCTTCGCAGAACTTTAAGCGAATGTTGGCCACACCTGTAACAAGGCGTATTAAATATTTTAGGAGGAATTCTGTCTTACTGTCATTGGCAAGCTGTAAAAATACGTCTCCGAAGAAAAATGAAAACTGCTCATCAGTCATTGCACCTGTTTTCAGAATTTTCTCACAGCACATTGCAAAAGTTTGTCGTCTACGCCAACTACGTGAATTTCCAAAACCTCGCAAAAGATCTTCGCACAACACGTTACTTAACGGCATATCCGTCTTATCGCGTTGCTCACTGCAGTCAAGCACTTTCCATTCCGATTGCGCAAATCGAGCCAGAATCTCAATCATTAAATCAAGCGCAACATCACGAACACTAGCCACTTGATCAGTACACAAAGTTAGAGCCAATCCGCAGAGAAACTTGTTCAAAAGATCAAGACTGAAGATATCGCAGAGTTTAGCGCACTGCCTAAAAATTAATTCAATGATGAAATCAACCTAAATCGAGAAAACCACTTACACAATGAATTCATATCGGAACCTCCAATTGCGTTCCTGTTGCGAACTAAGGAAGCAGTTGATATCTGTAAGAATTCTGGTTCTAACTGGCTCTGACAGCTGTCGTAAGAAATCGTATAGATGCATAACAAGCAGAGATTTCACTTCGTCAGACGATTTTGACATTCCATTAAAGACGGGAACCAAATCCACATCGCTAATCTCAGGACCCAAAATGGCAGCCAATTCGTGAAGAGTGGTTGCCAGTGCAGGTTCGATTCTACCCTAAAGATAAAAAGATCTCCAAAAATGAAATGAAATCTCACTCACATCAAGACATAAATAAAGGAACGTTCCTTTCAACAATGGCCAGTTTTCACGTCCAAGAGTAAATGCAACGGCAGGGAGATTTTGTGCAAAATGAATGGCACCTTCGACAAAAATGTCACTGTAGCTTCCAATTTTGTGGACGCTTAAGAAAGAATCAAGTAGCTCTTGAGGAATGATAGACTAAATTCCCGGATACGGATTAATAGGTATACAAACAAATAAAAACCTGTTGAGCGTTGAGAATGTAGTCCACGTCTTCATCCGTCAACAATTCTCGGAAATGATCGATTCTGTCAAGAAGTATTTTTCTTCTATCCTCTTCTGAGAGTTCTCTTTGATATGCGGAAGACATCGAACCGTAACTTTCGTTATGCATCGCTCCAAAGACGTCAGCCGTTCGATCAAAGCTTGACGAGTATTCCGCGTCTTGATTAAACGAAACAAAAGTTGTATTCATATCACCGTTTCCTTCAAGGGATTCGTCACTGTCATTCAAAGAGGGCAGAGAATCATCACTTTGGTCATGGTCTTCAGGTGTTTCCGCTTCTTCTCTGTCAGCGGCTTCCCGGTGTAAAGCCACATCTCCCGCAGACTTGTCGAATGTATGCGCGAACTCTCCAAAATCATAACTCAGAAGGTCGTCGCCAGAAATCACAAGGGGATACTTTGTTTCCCAAAATTTCGTATCAGAATATAAATTTTGCTCTTCACTTTTTTCAGCGGAACTTTGCTCCCCTGCAGATTGATTCCTTTCTGAACTATCGCAAGCTGATTTTCCCATAATAGGGCTTTCACAACGTGCTATATCTCCTGGGGTTTCATCACGAAGTGCTTCCTCAGCGCTGAATTCGGTGTCATCGTAGTCATAATCATCTTCGTCGTTAACGGCTATTCTCAGGTTGGAAAGATCAGTCGAAATCGGAATGTCCTCTAATTCTAACATGGTGCATTTTACAGAATTGAAACAGTCGTTATCGCACAGGCGTTGCTCCGTGTCGTCTGACCTTAAGCCAAAAGAAGATTAGTTTGCGCTCATTTAAAAAAATGTATACCCTGAATATTGATCGTCTCGACCAACAGGTACTGGAGCTCCGAACCACTCGCGATAATATTTATCAACTTCAGTGAACGATGGCCAGTGGAAATCTTCTGGCAGATTTGTGTAGCGCGGCTGATCGTCTTCTTCCGATGAGCACAATGATGAAGACGAGCACGATGAGCCCGATGAACAACTACGAGCAGCTCTATCTTTACATCTACGCTGCTCGGGGGCGGATTCTAAAGTACAATCTAGAAGTTAAATCACATTGACTGACTTCATTACTTGTTGATTCGTTGTCCTCTGATCCGCTGTAGTGAGACTGCGTTCCGCGGTGCTCGTCGGCAAACGTAAATATGAAAGACCCTAATCTCTCCGAAGCTGTTCGCGAAACCCATGATGAATGGTCATCAAGAAGTTTTTGGAAGCGTGGAGCAAGAAATGATCGACGAATTTTCATCGAAACATTACGAGCAATATCCACAAAAATTTCGCAGCAGGCTTTTCGAATGACCCACTCGTCATCTTGCAGGCCGGTAATGAGATGAGGAACAATACACTACACATAAATAAATGATCAGATCGATCAAAACAAGTAATTAACACTTACTCTCTCGGTGAAAAATTCTCCAAACATTTCAGCAAAAACTCCCAGTGCTCCGTAACACTGCTAAATAATTCAGCGCCGATGACCCTTTATCTGCAAAAACGTCTTACCTTTCTTACTTGCAAATCTGGATCGGTAAGAAGATGAGAGAATGAAGAAACAACGTTGTCGAACAGAAATTGCTTGGAAGCCAGTCCAGGCTGGCGACATATTTTTGTGAGAAGCTGAAAAAATGATATTAGAATATCATCAATCACACATAAACATTTAGGATAGATCAAACCACACATCTGGCGACCGCCTTTCCCTATTTTAAACCCTGTATTTTTATCCTCAAAGTTAGGTATGGCGATGACATATAGTGCTTTAATTTTGGTTGAGTAAACACTGCATATAGCGATGCAGAGACGTTTCGGTAGAACAAACCAAGACAGGATTAAATACCAACAGCACATCAAAGCTGGCTGTGATATGATACGTATTCCAACAACAAATCACTTCCACTTTGACGGGCTGCAGAATTTCTGTTGCAATCCGCCGACGTATACAAACAGATAGGAGAAACCATCATAGTTAAAGTGAACATGAACAGATGACACTACCGCAGTCACCAGTGAAGCGAGCCAGGCCTCTGGAATATCGCGTTAGCCCCGCCTCGAAATGGAAATTCGATGTAAGACCAAAATTGCAAGTGAATTTTATGTCTTAACTTTTACGAGTAACTACTACGATGCGAATGTTTACAATTAATAAGTTCCAGGAAGGAGTCATTTGTTGGAATATTATCGTTTTTAATAGCAATGAAATAAACATACGGTAGCTGATTCAATTCGTTTCTGTTGCAAAATTGAGAAGTCAATATCAAATGAACCGCCAAAGTGATGTTGCTTCTTCACAATTTGCAAGAGTTTGGGAAGAACCAGTTTTTCAACGGTAACTAAAACGTAACATAAATGTACCTCTGCTATGTTGTTCGTGTTATAGCCGAACGCATCACTTACCTGTTGATATGAGCCCGTGATCGAGAAGTTGTGCAAGCGCAGATGTCGCCACTTTTGGACCCTAAAACATGCTCTTTATCGGTGTATTTAAATTTAATATAAAATTTAACAAAGCTAAAAAAACTAATGTTTCCGTATGTATGTAACCTCAAGTTCAAATTAACTGATTATGAGTATTATACAAACAAATCATTGAATGATGGATTAGGATATAATACATTCATTCCCCATAGTTCAAGTCAGGTTTGCGTTTTTCTTTTAGTCATGAAATAATGTTTTTCCATTTGCAGTTTCTCTTGGAAATTAAACTTAAACAAGCAAAAATATAACATGTAACTGCAATTCCGTAATGTTGAACTGTAATTTTTAAAGCAATTACGTGGAGCTGAGTATTTCGGTTCCGATTCCCTTGAAGGCACGCAGCTGAATGAGAGAGAAACGCAGCTATAGAAGGTGAATCAGTTATTGACCTCAGCGATTTGCCCAAAAATCCAACCTTAAAACAGCAGCAGATTGAAAAAAGTTAGTAAAATAAATTAAGTCAAGCTTTTCGCGGCATCATCTTCATCAAAACGCAAATAAAAAAAAGTAAACGTAATTCGACCATAACTGAACAACGTACCTCAACAAAATGAACGGATTCGATTGACTGAAGCAGCATAGGAGTCAAATACGCATCCAGCTGATTATACAAGATTGAAGAATCTTGGCATTCGGAATATATCGATGAGATCTGTTCAAACAGCGATTTTGCTACCACTAAAACACAATTTGTATAGAAAAAAATATAGAAATTTTACTTACATTCGGTATCACTTCCAAAAGAACTAAGCAGCTTGAACACTCGTTCGATCTTTTCGAGATCTTCGTCCGCGAGACTTCGGATCGTTTGGACGGCGATACCAATGGCACTTCTTCTACAACGAATAATTCTACTCCCCGACACAACGATGAACGCGTACCTATCATCTTCAATCTCGCTGGCTCCATACACAACAAAAGCTGAGTAGATTGAGTCGTCTTCTGCCATCGTCTGGCGAGATATGTTCGAAAAAACCTGAAATTTGACAAATTAATGGACAGAAACATAAGCTGAGGAAAGCGCCATAAATTGCGCTCACGTTCCAAAGTCAAGTCAGCTTTCGTCTTCTGTTCCTGAGCCACGTCGACCTTTCAACGAAATATCTGCATATTTTCGCGCTCAAAAGGGATCGAAACGTATGAAAAAAGAAAATCCGCGAATCGGACACAATGAACCACCAGCAATTCCATTTCAACGACAGTAACAAATTGGTGAACAAAAGGTTTTTCGTGCAAGGACCATCGATTGACATGGCTGAATAAAGGATTTCGAAAAAAATATTCTTGCTCTTGCGCTCTTGTAATATTTACAACTATTAATCGAAATAATCGAGATAAATGGACAATCAAAACAATCAAAAAGAGACATAGCTCATCAATCGAAACAAAATTTCCAAATTAGCTTGAAAATAAAAAAGAAGTGCTGTCAATCTTGACGAGTGTCTCTGCTCGATTATATATTCTGGACTGCGTTAAAATCTGGAAACAACGATATATTTAGATTTATATTTTGCAAATTGTTAACATTTCAACTAGACATAATACGTTTGAGAATTTCAGATTTGCATTAACATACTTAATGCCAAATTTAAGCTTGAGTTGAACAGCATGGCATATAGTGCGATGATCCCTGAACGAAAAACCTTACGTGTTATACTATTGCGTTCTTATTGTAGTACCGGGGCGTTCGTGCGCGAACTGCGCGTAATTTCCGGCGTAATGTACATATTCTGATGTTCTTATAATCACAAGATTCACGTAAATACACACGTGCACATAGAGCATTCAACATACAAATCACTTCCAATCGCTCGAAATCGAACTTTCTAAATACCGACAATGAGTCGTTGTTTCTGCAGTTTATTAAAAGGTTACTTTATTAATCGGGATATAGTCAATTTTTTGTCGTTGTGACGTGGTATGGTAAGAGTTTCTTCGCGCCATTCAGGTTTTTCGCAGCGGTACCTATTTTCACGTTTTTACTGTCATTTTTTCAAACTTGGTTTGCTACGGTTGCGATGGGCGTGTATCGCAAACCTTTCAAAAACCAGATTTTGTTTGAAAATAAAGCAGAATTACAGACCCGTAAATATCAGCATTTTCGAAAAAAAAAAACAACTTAAGTACCAAAAAGAAACGGCTGCAGAAAAGGGTCTGCATATGCCTGTATAAATGGGAGTTACGCGACAAATCGCTTGGTTTTTTTAAGATGGTAGAAGTTTTTTGCCGTATAATTTTTTGGCTCTATTTCAGATCATGCGTCCCTATCCGGTTCATGCATCCCAAAGATTTTTGATTCGGTTTATGCGTCCCAATCCGGTTTATGCGTCCCATATGTTTGTCGATTTTGGAATATGCGTCCCTATCCGGTTCATGCGTCCAATCCGATTCATGCGTCCCAATCCGGTTCATGCGTCCCATGACAAAATGCGTCTCCCATGCGTTTTATTGCAAAACTAATAATTCAACGTTCATTTTAATGCGTGGAAAGATACTAAACAGGATATTGTGTAGCTCAAACGACGACCTGGCATTAGGGCCAAACGACTTTAGGGCCAAGCTACGTTAGGGCCGACCCGCGCGACATTAGATCCACGGGTACCGCAAAAACTCAGAACTTGGTTTTTTTTTAAACTCAGAAATTGCTACATAATATCCTGTTTAGTATCTTTCCGCGCATTAAAATGAACGTTGAAGTAGTCCTACGCTTGGAGTTTGACATCCAGGATTGGCTTAGACGTCCAGGCTTGACTTAGGCTTAGGACTTTAACCTAGCGTTTTA
>KI645821.1:30286-43224 GCA_000505645.1 Steinernema monticolum
ATTTTTTATATTGGCAGACGATAAGTTAAGTATCTGAGATTCGCGAGAGACAAATGAGAATCATTTCGGACTTCGGGAATCATATGAACAATTTATACAAAATCAATAAATTTTTATCTGTTAGACAGATTACAATATAACAAAATGTTAATATAATATATATGGATAACAAACCCGTTAATAAAAATCAAGGTTAATAAAACATGAGGTAGCCTCACCAACAAATCCCTAAAACACACGAACACAGCTATTTCCAAAGTCCACCACGTAGACAAGTCCATCAGGTGAAATGCACAAGTCGCACGGTCGGTCCAGCACAGACCATCCAGCGCCAAAGTTTGGCATATCAAACGGTCTTTCCTTTCCTGTAAAGCAGATGTCTTGCGTCACACTATCTACGAGTTGTTGCAAAGAAGAGAATTCTGAACGTCTGGGGTGGTGACACACGACATGGCCAACTTCAGATTCAACAACCGAAGGAAGAGTTGTATCGGTTGGACAGTCTCGAAATCCGCCGAAGACAGTGATAGCATTCATATTACTGGGTTGGAGAACCTGAAAATAAAAACATACTGAATATTTTTACATGTATACACGATACCTGTATACGATTGTTACGCGTATCACACATCAAGACATGACCTTCGGTATCAACATCGAGACCTTGCGGGCGGCAGAACAATCCAAGTTCTTGACCTTCAGTTCCAAAACATTTCATTTCATTTGAACAACAAGATGGAGGTATACGAGCAATACGGTGATTGTTAAAATCGCTGCAATTACTGCTTTATTTAGGAGACTAAATAATTAAATTACCTTACGACAAGTTGACCATCAGGTAAAAAACAAACGCCACGAGGCGAATCCAAATGTTTGAACATAAATGAGTTATCGAAACCAACTTTCTTCAAAAAAACACCCTCAGGGTTAAAAATCTGAAAAGAATTAACGAAACGTAAATACAACGTAAATATATACACTTTAGCGTACCTGAACACGGTGGTTTCGAGTATCGGTAACCGCAATAGAATCATTGCCACTGCATGCAACTCCCCAAGGGTAATTGAATGTTCCAGAAGCTCGACCTCGTTCGCCAAACTTTAAAAGGAAATTGCCATCTTCGTCAAAAACTTGAATACGGTGATTATCTTTGTCCGCGACAATAATCTGCTTCTAAAATATAACGGTTGCGGATATCTTTATTATTACCTTAAAACTACCTTGGAGTTTGTGCAGACACCAGCAGGACGGTCAAAGTCTCCATCTTTACTACCAGAAGCACCAAACTTTTTGATAAAATGTCCATACTTGTTGAAAATTTGAATACGATTATTGCTACGGTCAGCGACAATCACACGAGACGACAAGTCGCAGCAGATTCCCCACGGGCGGCAAAATTCGCCATCACCGTCGCCTTCCTTACCAAAGGAGAAGAGAGGTCCTTTCGTTAAGATGTCAGCGTAATTACGTCCACGGCGAACGGTAATATCACATGGACACCCACTGAAGATAACGCGTAACACAATATATATGGAGAATAAGATACCGGATAGATTTGCCGCGAATGGTCACATTCAGTTTATGCAATCCTTCCACTATAGGAATATATGAAATCTTTAAAACGCTTCCTTCAGCATCACTAAAAATGAATAAAACAAACTTTTGAAATTACAGAACTCAAACCTAATAGTGACATCCAGGTAGTTGTTGTTAGGTCCAATTATTGAAACATCAGGTCTACTACAGTCTTGAAAAGGTCGACCACACGAATCCCTCAGATCAACAAGAAAAGTGTTTGTGCTGTCACTAATAGCTTGTCGAAAAGCATCTCCAACAATAAAACTTTGGTTTGATGAAGCGGATGTTTTGAGTTCCCCGAGCAGACGAATACTAAATACAAACACACATTTAAGTTCCAATTTTAAGTAAGAAAGTACCGCTCATAAACTGAAGACTCTGGAGGTTCGAACTTCATGTGATCAATTTCACAAGGCAGGAGCTCACTCTCGTCAGGAAAGTTTGAGAACAGCTCAATCAACTTTTCAGAACAAGCACGATTATGTTGACCATTGTTATTAAGATCTTCTTCGCATGACGAAGTGCTGTTCTTCTTATTAGAGATGCAAACCTCCGCAGCCCGAACAGCTTCTTTGAAACCATTCATCTGGATCTCCATCTTCGAGCTTTGCTCTTTAAGGTTCTTGAGTCGTTCCCTGTGAACAATATCAATCCACTCTTTCAGCTCCCTATTACGCTTTTCCACTCCACTGAGGTAATAGTGGATCCATGACCTAAGTTCCCACAAAGCTTGCTGAAGAGAAGATACAAATCATAACAATCCACTTAACAATGTATGTACCTGGGTAGCAGCCTCAACACGCTCATTCATGCGGCCCACTTGTTTAATCGAGTCCTCCAGAGTCTTTAGCGCTTGTCCAGCTCCACTCAGAAGAATTTGCAAAATACTTTCTGAATCACGCGAAAGTGGTGCAATCTCATGGTTTTTGTGGAAACGAATACAGTACACGCAGAGATGCTCTCCACCACAAGTTTTGCACATGCATGCATTTATCATTTGGTGTATGGGACACGAGATGCTACTACCACCTAAACCTCCATCGCTTGACGTTGACAGATCAGACTCATCGAAGAAGGAACGTCCAGAGAACACCGTTTCATCCAGCAACGATGGAACAGAAAACATTTCCTTAAAAAAGGTTACAATGTGTTAGCAAACAAAAGACTTACAAGTCCAGAATCGCTTCCTTTGGAACCTATTAGACTAACCACATTGTGATCTCTGGTTAGGTTGACGCGTCTGTGAGCAGACGTACAGGTACCACAGAGATCTTCGTTGCACTCTTCGCAATGATACATTGCAAACGCGAACTGACCGGTAGCTGTTAAGCAATTCCCTGAGCACTTCAGTGGCGTTGCCACTGGACTTCCAAGAAAGCTGAAGTTACTTTGCAACGAAAACATCTCGGACTCAACGGGCTCCAAGCGTGACGAAAACGGTGGAAATACATCGCTCTCGAAACATGAGGAGCTTGAAAACATTTCACCCCCTGAAATGTCACACACCGTATACCTTTCGACATCGCTTTAACATAACAGTCGAAACAAAAGTACATTATCATGGTTACATATATAGCAACAATAAACACTTTTTTTCAATCCAATTACAGCTGATTGTAGCGAAACGGAGGCGTTGATCATTAATCAAATTCGATTATAAAAAACTCTACAAAAAACTGAATCGCAATATGCGTCCGAGTAGATAGCGGTCTCATCACAACCCAAAAAACGTGTGTGCGTTCGGTTTTTTTCAAAGCGGCGCCCTCCAAACGACGCAGCCGTCTCCCTGATTCACTTCTCCCCAGTCTCCAGTCGCTGTAGGCAAAAAGCGTTCATAAAAACGTTACCCCTCCGCCGCTGTTCTGTGAGCGCACCATCTTCAACGGCGCGTCGCATATGCTCTCGTCCCTCTTCGACTTCAGTTTCAATGTTTCCAAAATTCACAGCTCCGTCCGTCACAACCAATCGCCAGTGTGTCGGTCCCCTTCCAAAAATCTTTGTTTTTTTCATACGGTATTTTTTTCTCTCGTCTCTCATCAGGGTTTTGAATATGTGGGAAATGCCGACTCTTCAGTGCCCACACACAGAGTTTTTTATGCAGGGGGGGACAGGGCACTTTTTGTTTGCGAGGGCACTTTTTTTTTTCACTTTTTCTTTGCGAGGGCACTTTTTGCAGGGCTTTGCGAGTGTGGGGGACATCGAACCAAATCAATGATAAACTCGGTTGGAAATTCCAATAGCCGGAATGGAACATTTGGAACATTGCAATTTGTGGGGAAGTTACTTTTGAATTGCTTGCAATTTATTTGCTTAACGGTAATTTAGCTCAATCGTATGGAACAACGAAGAACAAAATTAAAGAACACATTTCTTTTGCACATCACTGACAAAATCTTCGGAGAAAAGATTTGCCTATAAAACGTCGTGAATGGTCGTTGCATTTGGATATAGTGATGTCGTCGAAGCTTCTTTCAATCATCAGAAGACTTCCTTCAGGCTCGATGTCCATTTGTTTCTTTATTTCGGAAAGCACCTTATAAATCCATCGAGCGCATTGTTTGACGGCTCTGGTGGAGGGTTCCATTGAATTTTTGTTGCATTCCATGAGAAAGCCGTCTTTAATACTGCACTCAACGACTGCAGAAGGCGCCATAAGAGCTCCTTGCAATTGGGCCATAGGCATATTTTTGGCCTTGAATGTTTTAATGGCACAACGCTCACCAGCTGGAAATTGGTCTTGAAGAGAAAATGACACTTGGGTAACTTACTTTCGCGGTCAAGTAGATCGACTTTAGCGGCGTATAGGACTCGAAGGCTTTGCAAATTAGTCTGTTTCTTGTCTGGGATAAAGTCAGTAGTAAAAATGGTAAAGTATTCGTCTTCCAGGACGTGATCCGCCTGTAGTACAGAATTACTAATAATTTGAATGTTTTTTTATAACTTACTGCTCCATCAAATTCGTACTCGGAAATCGCTTCGATGGATTTCAGTTTGTTATACGTGATGGACTTCTGCGAGGCTGTGTGGTACCAACTGTGTTCGAAAAGGAAAATGACGTCTTTTACTTTTGTAGCGGCGATCTGGCATGGTCGTCTCACTTTTTGGAATTCATGCTCGGCGAAGCGCACGAGAGTGCCGCGCAAACAAATAAAGTCGCTTTGATCAACCGTCTGAGATTAATAAGACAGATCTTAATTGAGCGTTTCAAGGGTTCCAAACATACCTCAAACAGTGTTTCGTCATGCTCGGCATTTTCTGTGATCCATTGAAGCAGCAGTTCGAAGCGCTCATTCTTTTCTTCAGACCAAAAGTATGTGTCAAGTCCTTGGTTAACATCTACCGGTAACCGTGGTGGGGTTTTTTTTAGATAACGTCGCGCTTGCTGTCTAGACAGAAAAGAAGTTCCATCGCGACACGAGAAGTCTCCGAATACTTGTGGCGTCTGTAAAGTGACTTGAAACGGTTGAAGTGATGATGAATGGAGTTTGATCGAAGAAGTAGGCTTATTTAGGGGTGACGTTGTGGGTGATAGCTTCGGGGGCTTTAAAGCTTCTGGTACGGGAGGAAGTCCTAAGTCAATGCTTGGAGGCGGCCTATGAGGGACGGGATAGTTTGACATAAGAGGATGGTTAGAGTAAGGTATGTTACTCGTAATTCCAGGAAAACTTTGATGAGCAGAAGGGTACCCTGTAGGAAAAGTTGCTGCTGGTCGGAGGCACGGAGTTTGGGTTGATTTCGAAGCTAAGAGTAGGCTGAGATTCCGAATCGTTTCGTCGTTTATCCGAACTTGTTCTCGGGTCCTCTTCACCTCCTCGCGCAGTCTCTCGATTTCCGCGCGCGTAGGTGCTCCCATCGAATAAGAAGACATTATTATCGGATTCGATAATTTAAAATAAGTATTTTAACTCAAATTTTGTTTATCGATATGGTTAAATGGGGAGAGAAACCGAACGAGCCAACGAGGTGCTCGTAAACTCTCTTTACAGTCTTCTGTCACAATGTCAACAGAAAAACGTCCCGGAAGATAACGATGCAAGTGAATCGATTCCACCGTTATCGACTTTGACATCACAATTATTTTAAGACTCAATATAAGTAATCTTCTGCACGGCTTTAACCAAAATTCTCACAGAGGCATTAGGAGGTACTGAATTCTTCTCATGAACCCCTTCAGAATCCGTCAATGACCGAGCGATTACGTAATCTCGCTCCAATTTCCGCTGCAGTACCCCTAATTATTTGTTCTGCTTCCCCTCAAGAACCGCAATTTTTCTACGAACCTTCTTCAACGTGGAAACTAATTGATTGCCGTTTTAAAAAGATTGTTTTCAGTATTATGAGTGCACGGAAATTTAAAGCCGGATCTTTAAAAGGCTAAAAGGTTAGTACCTCGAATGTTCAGAGTCTAAAAGCTTTGAAGAGTCTCTTAAAGGTTGAAAGGGATTCTAAAGGAAGAATAGTTGAAATTGACGGAAAATAACTGTGAACACAGCTCCTCATCGGTAAGTGCTTGGGTAGCGACAAAAAAACTGGTGCTTACATTGGCGAATCGTCGGATTTGGCGAACGCATAGTCGGACTACGATGTAATCGTCTTTGAGATTACGGTAAACAAGACAGTGCTAAGGACGCCAGAGCGTGGTCGGTCCTGTCGTGTTTCTCTCCTCTTTTTTTGGCGGAAATCATTGTTATAACTTTGGATACAACGCAAATCGAAACTGAGAGGAGACAGAAGTCACAATGTTTTGGGAATCTATATTGGAACGCGAATGTTGCCACTTCACATTTCAATATTGTCATAATTCGTCAAAAACTTGGAAATTGAATATTCTCATTCAAAAAGAGAACCGTAGTAAGAGCTATTCTTTAGCGATTTGTTAAGAACTCGCTTGCTCTGCGCATAGCTGACTAACTTCAAAACGACTAATAGGCTTTCCTAGAAAATAGACTCTCGGACAACTTTCCCCGTTCTCGTCAACTTCCTCTCCGTGTTTATTCGAACCGAATTGGCTCTCCGCGGCAAATCCGTCTTAATTTGAGGGAGCGATTAACGCCTTCGTTTAATTGTGCGACCTTTCGTCGTCTTCGTTCTTTGCTTGACGAATCGTCGACAACATTGGCGACCGTAAAAACATTCAATTATAAAAACGGCGCCAAGGTTATTCGATGTTATTGAAGATATATCGCAAAACTGCAGGGACCGCTCGGTTACTTCCGTTTTCGTCTCGCAACCGCTAATTGTCTCTTACGTGCGGTGCGTTTACAATGTTTTGAAGTAGCGTTTTCTTTGGTTCTAGAAAATATTTTACATACACATAAATTGTAGTTCATTCAAACAATCACTGGTCATGAATCGAAAAAGCATAGAGTATTGATACTTTAGAGAGGAACATTAAATAGAGAGACAACTCAGAGTGTCCGCAAAGACTGAGATACTTGTGAATGATATGGTCCTAGACATTCGACTCGACACATAAAGGGCATTTGCTGCTCTAAAACTCTAAGTGAATTAGGAGGAAGGGATATTGTATTATACATTAGGGCGCCGTGCGCCGCACGAAAACTAATTGGTGTTGAGGAATAGATTAGGAGGAAAAGGAAAGGAAAAGAGAGAACAAACGCTGCATGGGTGTCCCGTCCAACAATAACAACAACAAATCACACTCACATACATCCCAGAGTCAATGAGAGGAGAAAGCGGTCGAAAGAACGGAGAGTTTAACAATCAGTAATTGAGGGTGCAATCAGTAGTTCACCTCGAACACGGTCGCCTTCTTATCACCCGAACCCGTAACTATGAATTTGTCATCGCTGGAGATGTCGCATGTGAGCACTGAAGCCGTTTCCTTGGACTGGAAGAGCGAGTAGCCGTTGGGCGTCTTCCACGCGTTCAGCACGTTGTCCTTTCCTGTCGAAGCAAACCACTTGCCGGAACGCGCAAACTTGAGCGAGAGAACGCAACTCTCGTGGAGGTGAAACGAGTACTTGTCGGGATTCTCTCCCACGCCAAACAGCTCCACGTTGCTGTTTTCCATGCCGACAGCTACGTACTTTTCAGATTCGATCGGACAGCAACCGAGCGAGAAAATCTAAAGCAATCAATTGTTACTACAGAAACCGAAATTTCGGAATTGAAAAGCAGGGCTACCGTAATCGGTTTTGTGAAATGCAGGTCTGCGGTCCACAACTGCTTTCCAGTTCAATCCCTCTCCTTCATTTAGATTTGTCGCCGTGCTCGAGAACAGATTTCACCGCAATCTCCGCAGACCGCATCAATTACGATCGTTGCGTCGATGTTAGAGAGATACATAAATTCCGCGAGGCGAGGGCCAAACGGCCACGGGCAATTAATCGTCACGCGCGATAGTGGTCGTTGTCCGTTGCCGACAAAAAGTCCGAATTTAAATTGCTTCGACGCAAAAAAGCGCAAATCCACTTTTATTGATGCGAATTGCACGCGCCGCCGCTACGATCACCGGTGTGGAACCACAGAAAACCTTTGTAAAACGAATCGGACATTTACCTGACTGTCGAAGTCGTATTTTTTGAGTTCGGCGTACTCGTTGAGATCCCACGTTCTTACGGTATTATCAAGACCTCCGGTCCAGAGCTTTCCATCTGGCGAGAGGTCGACACACGAGGCGCCGTCGCCGTGGCCTTCGAGTGATCTGATCTTCTGTTGGTTGTGGATGTCCCACACGACGATCGTTCCGTCAGCGCTACACGAGAATCCGAGACGGTTGTCGGGAGTGAGTGCGAGGGCGTAGCACGCCTGCGATTCACTATCGAGCTCCGCTTTGATTTTACCTGTCTAAAGCACATCTCATTAAGAGTGGAACAATCGAAGGGATTCTTACCTGAACGTCGAAGACAGCAATTGTTTTAGCTTCTCCGCCGACGAGCAGAGTCGAGCCGTCGTGAAAGAGTTTGCAGGACCTAATGTAGTTGTCCTTCAGGCAGTCGACATTGAGGACAGAGAGGGGATTCAGTGTTGAAGTCTCCGGCTGGGTAATGTCCCAGACTTTCACGCAACCTTTGCCTCCGGTATAAACGGTTCTGTTGTTGTTCGAGATTGTGACTGCACAGACGACTTCTCCATGCGGGAGGTCGTACACTCTCCTGATGGAGTGAGGGTACCCTGCGCCGCTGAATGGTTCTGGAGGGAAGTTTACAGGTATAGTGATACCATCAGCGGTCTTTTTGTAGGCGTAAGTGGGCTTTCCGTTTGGGGCCCCCGATCCGTATGCCATTGTCCGACCCATCACGTGGGAATCAAAAATTGGTGGTATTCTTCCAGGAGCAAAGGACGCAAGTTGTGGATTCGAAAGGAGAGCTGAGGACATTGCGTTCATATCACTGGTTGCAGCGGTCGGCATCGGTTTCATTTTGTTCGGAGTAGAGCCACCGGAGCTTCCGGACTGAGCGCTTTCACGACCAGTTTCTTTTTTTATTCCGTTCGTTTGCACCGAAGAAGTGTCGTCGTTCTGCACATCGATTTCCAAGTCGCCATCGCCATCTTCGGATTCGGGCTTCATTCTTTTGCTCATGGGTCCGTCGGGAGTGTTGGAGCGCGGTCTCGATTGTCTAGAACTCATACTTCTGCGGTCGTCTGCTACGCTCTTTGAGGAGTCGTCTGGTTTTCCGAGTCCAGAAGCCGACGCTGCGGCAGCGGCCATTGCTACAGGGTTGAACTGAGGGTTGGCCATGAAGCTCGCTGCGGCATTCATGTTCATTCCTGGAAGCATCGCGAGTTGCTGATGCGCCTGTACTTGACTGCTCATTATTTGACTCAATTCGGTCATGTTAATCTGTTTCGCTCTTTCGGTGGCGGCGAGTGCGTGTGCTTGATGCTCCTGTGGGAGAAGGGTGATGATTTGGTTGACAATCGCGGTTAGTCTTTTTGCGATTTCCTGCTGTTTGTGCATTTCCATTGTGAGGCCGTAAGACATCTCATAGTACATCATGTAATGACGATTCATGGCGTCTCTCTCCTGCACATGCTTCTCGTTTTCCATGCGCGCTCGCTGGAGTTCGCTCTGAAGCGAGGAGTACTCCTCCATGGCGCGCTCCATCAATTCTTTGAAACCCAACTTCATCTGGGGTGGGCCAGCCTGAAACTCTTGGAATAAATCTTGAAAGGGACACTTTTCGGTTGAGTAGTAGAGGACAGTTTGCAGAGGGTGTTTGAGGGGATAAAAGGAATTAGCAGATTCGAGTGGTCAAAACACCACGCGGAAGGCGCTCGCGCACTCTGGCCGACGCCAATAAGAGGACAGAAGAAGACGGACGGAACATCATTGACATGGGGTCTCGAGGACCATTATAAAGCCGCAATAAGGATGAGAAGAGAATGAGCGGAGCGAGAATGCTAGCCTTCCAGCAATAAGAAATCGATGCGAGTGAGTGAGGAGAGAAGGGCGAGAGGAGGAATTGGTGGCGCGCGAGGGCACCGTTGGAGCAACGCAACTCGAGTCGACCACTGTCGATGATGGCGCCGTCTCTTCGCCATTGCCGCTGCGCTGCTAACACAATGCAAATTGTTTTCGCGCTCAAATCCTCTCACTTCGCCGTCTCCACAACCTTCTTACATGCACCCTTATCGCATTCGGTGTGCCTAAGAGACTTAATTTGCTTTCTCTCACATCGCAAGCGGAAGGAAGCCGGCGTGGATGCCACCCTCTAAAAGAACATCGGTCGCGCCCAGAACCGCCGCATTGGTAACAGGTTTCCTCTTAAGGATGGAAGCATGTCAAAGCGCCCATTAATAGCAGAGTAAGTTGCGGCAAATGGGAATCATGATGATCCCGTGCGAAGATAAGAGAGTGAAAGGAAAGACAAAAAACCTTTGGGCGTTGATGCATACTCTGAGGAGTAGCTTGAGTTGACATTGCTGAAGAGGAGGGAATCTGATGGAGACCCTGAGGATTCTGAAGATGGGGCTGGGGGGAAGGGGAAGCCCCAAGGGGCATAACCTGGTGAAATACGCCGTTCCCGTTAAACATGGGCGGAAGTCCGGATGCGGTGGGGACCATGCCGTTCATGTCAAAAATGCCGTTAGGCATGCCGTGAGGCATTGAAGTCGGAGGTCCCATGCCCATTGTGCGATTGCTATTAGGACGAAGCGGTCCGGTCATAGCACCTCTGAGAAATAAAGATTAAAAGAAAGAACACAACGCTGCACGCACAAATCTCTTCGCGCACTTTCGGATCATCATTATCACGCTGCGCGCCTAATCGCTCTTACAGAAACGGAGGGGAAGGGTCGCCGGGGTGTCAATCGAAACGAGGCGGGCGGGAAAATGAAATAGCAGAAGGTTCCGAGCTCCGACTGCAACGTATCAAAGGACACGCAGCGAGGCGCAACGACATCTGCATTCGCGCCTTTGTCGTCGTCTCCTACAAGCAAGGACACGTTCATCCGATTTCGAAAAAATCGAAATGCAGTCGCGTGATCTTATTATGCTCGGGTCGGCGCATCTAAGAGTTTTCCTTCAAATTCCTCCTGGGTACTGTAGTCGAACACAGAACGAAACGGTAGAATACATCGAGTGCTTTTGATGGTAAGACCGCTAAAGCAAGGGAAGCATTGGAATTGTTGCCACACCGCCGTAAAAAAACTGTCTTCTCTGTTCAATTATCCCTAATCAGCGCAGCAGAGGGCTAAGACCATGTGGATGCACTGAGGCGTAACCAATCAGAAGGCTAAATGCGCAAAAAGACGACGGCGTCTTCGAGGAGGAACCTTTCGTCGGCGGCGGTTCCTATCTCTAATATCTGTCCGCGAGTAGGCGGTAGTTGATGGTAGGCAAGCCGTAAAGATGACTAACGACATGGAAAGAAGATCAATTGCCGCAAGAGGGTGTGTTCGCGCACTGTGAGTGAGAATGCGCGCAACAACGCGACGATGTGCGCGAGATATGACCCTTTTTTGTTCGTCGACTACAGAAACAAAGTCAAAAGGCAAACAATGCGCAGGTAAGGGATTGGGGAGGAGGGCGGGGAGTGTAAACGCTTCTCGTTTTCGCACTCAGCAACGACCATGCGGTGGTTATCTGCCAATCGTAACTCTCGGAGGGTCAAATGGGCGCGTAATAATTATTGCTATCTCGCAGGTCGGAAGGCAAGCGATCATCCGGATTAAGATAATGGCAATAACTCTTCGGTCGCTCACACAGAGGCCAACCGAACTCAGAAAGATACTTTGCCCACAACGCGCTGAAGCAGCGGAGACCGCAGCAGGTATAAGGCCTCGCTACCTGCGATTGGGAAGTATTATCGCATGAATGGCACTCGAAACGCGCACAACACAAACATACAGTGTTAATCTTCGTTTGCTTAGTAGCGCATCGATAATGTCGTCCACGGGAGCGTTGGGCAGCTATGCAAAACACGGAGAATCACAGAATAAACGTACAAATTATTTACCTAACGGTTTATCGAGGATATAGCGATGACACCGAAGAGTTTAAAGAAAACATCGCACTTTACTCGTTATCGATCGATCGCTAGAGGAGAAAACAAGGATAAAAGCCGCAAAAGCAGGTGATAGTCCGATTAAAAAGAACATGTCGATAGGCAGACGACCTATGACGAAGTGACTTATTCTCCATTCACAGATTTAAAACGATTATCCCACGACTGTAGAACATCGAACCTTCACAGTTGTGATAATTATGGTGCTATTATTACAACATTCACATTTTTTACGTTCAACGCACATTCAACACCCGTACCCCATCGCCAACAGCATCATTGATACGCGCGCAGAAACACCTCGTGAAATAAAGGGAAACGTTAATTCACAAGTGCAAAAACAAAACGCGTTGTCGTTCATTGCATATTAACCATTTGCCGCCGATGAAACGTCGCAGAGACGCGATGGTTTAACGAGCGCCATCGAAGTTCTCTTTGCGGACTGTCGCATCAATTCAAATTCAAATCGGAATGAACCAAAAACCGTACGCGGCCGCTTAGAGGAGTGGCAAACAAAGAAGCAGCTTCGGCAGAAGGGTCGAGCACGGGTGGTCGTTCGGTAATTGCGCCGTCCTTCGTTGTATAATTAAAAGCGCTTCTGTTTTACGAGCCTTTCGAGTTTACACGTTTCTTTTCTTAGCACTCGCGTCGCTTTCAATTTGTGTCAAAACGCAAAGGACATCTGCAGAACAGAAATCAATTTTACGGTGTGATGTTGGGACTTTTGATTTGTGATGCGAAAGATCATGAGCACAAACAGTAGGAGCAAAGTGGAAATTCTCAACAACAAAGGTTTTGCAAAAATAGAAATTGATAATGGTATTAATTAAAGGCTCATTTTCAGAACTATACTGAAACTGAAAAATCTCTGGCACGCGTCTGTCTGAA
>KI645826.1:265-14344 GCA_000505645.1 Steinernema monticolum
TATTTATTATAAAGGGGATTTTCCATTCATAACTTTGACTTTGTACATTTCAAAACTTTGTAATTCGGTTTGAAATTTGGAGATTTTCCCACAGGGACAAACGTCAGAAACGCTTTTGTGGTTCCATCGGTGAAAGCGCCTTCAAAGGGAATTCCATTCGCCTTGAAAAAGTCCTCGTAGGAGATTTCGGCCAAGTTGATCGAATTGAAACTTTCAATGTTTTTTTGATTCGCGAAACTTGTGGGAACTCCCATTGTTCCGTCGATCCCTTTTGACTAAAAAAATCAAAAGATTTCTAAGGAAGCATGTTCCTCACTCTCCAGAAGTCATCGTTGTTTTCACGTGTAATCAGCAACTTTCCGATATGCAACCTTTGATAGTCACTTAGAACAACCATGGCGACGCCTCTGCTAACGACGTTGATGTCCTTAGGACAGAGTTCCCAGAAGAGTTCGCGTAATTGTCCAGTAAGGGAATCTACAAACGTGAATGATGTGGATGGGCGTAGAGCACCTTACATATAAGTTTAGCTTTCGGTGTAGTAGGAATGTGCACAGGTCGGTTCTTAGAGGGGTCGCGATGCCAAATATTCATTATTGTACAGCCAATGATCTCATTAGTGGTCGTGTCAACAGCAACAAAAGATATTCCATCAGGTAAAGCGTCGCGGATCTTCACTTCATAGCAATCTCGCGAGTCTTCTTCGTTACATTTGAATGCCTAAAATAATGGTATTACATCGAATCGATTTAAACGTTTCAATTCTAACTCGATTCATTGGAGATAACTTTCCAATATTCTTAACAACGAGTTCGACGATTTCATTTGCATCTTCGACAGTGGCGAGACGAATAAGAATGTTTTCAGATCGAGAAACATGCGACATCGCGACGTTTCAAGATAGTAATTCAATTTAGCACCCTTTAGTTCTATTTAAGGGCATGAATACAACTGTTGTAGTTTCAATTATGTCTCGTCGCAAATCGGACTCAAAGAACATAACACAAGTTTGCACGCAATGTACAAATGGCTGAAAAGCCGGTTTTTATAACTTTCTGAGAGAGCTTCAAATTTTGACCTAACCGTATATGTACTCAGGCTGAAATCCTAATGTTATTTACATTGCAGCCGCCGCCCCTCACCTCTTCACCGCTTATGCCAGCATGCGAGAACCACTTCTTGAGCCCAGGATCACCTAAGAAACATCGTTTATTCTCTGGATTCAAGAAAGGAAACGTCTCCCCTTCTCGATCGATCGTATCCGCCAAAGAGGTAACTTTTCTTTTCATCACTTTTTAAAACAATCGTTTAGCTCTTCACGTCTTCTCCAATGCATTTTTTCAAAAAAGCGTCAAATACCGTAACCCGTACTTTTTCCTCTCCCAAGAAGAAGCCGTCTGCCTCCACGCACGACATTCCTAACCTCGATCCCTCCGCCAAATGGTATTCCCCTTTCAAATCGTCGGCTAATCTCCTCGTGAGCGCGTGGAAACACAAGAAACAGTTTGGATCGAACAGTTCGATCGTTTCCGGGGCTCCTACAGCGATGAATTTTTCGGAAAAAGCGAAAACGAACCGATCGCTCTCGACGCCAAACGCATGTGCGCCTGGAGAACAGAAGTTCACCTTTATGCTGAACACTTCGACTGATGAGTGAGTGGAGTACTGAAGATACAGTAATATTTGTTTGCTTAGGTTCTGTGCATCAACGGGTAATCTTTCGCTTTATGACGAAATTGAACAGGTAATAAATACACTAACGCCTTTTGGTCTCACAACGATACTTTCCAGAGTAATCAACTCCCAAAACGAATGAGTATTCCCGACCAACGGACTCTTGACGAGATGAACGAAGGATCCCGTAGGCTCCCACAACGAAAATACTCCGAAACCTATCGTCCTCTTATCGATTACCCAAGAAAATGTTCTACCGTACTCGAAATCGAACCGGGCGTCCTCAGCACATGTACCGAGTTGGCGCTTTCTGACTCCCACAACGACATCTCTTCGGAATTTTCAAAGTCCTCTGAGAGCCTTCAGAAGTCGAAAGAACAGATATTCGATGGAGACTCTCCGCAACCGATCCGCAAACGTTCGATCTTTGAATCCTCGCTCGCCTTCTTCGAAGAGAGAACGTCGAAGTCGGTTTCCGACGTTCGATCTCCGTCACCATTGTCCCCTCATGCGCTTCCGAGTCCGACATTTCTCTCTCCAAGCGAAGAATTCGTGCGAACAAAGTCGGTTGCCGAGTTGAGAACATTTTTCAGTCGGTTTTAAGCAATACAAAAAAATAAATAAAAGTAGAATCAAGAACGAACTATTGAAAAGGATACAAAGAGGTTGATTATCGCTGTAACAAAACAAAACGTGGACTTTTTCATAAACAATTTAACATTTGAACAATAAAACAAATGAAGGCTTTAAAAATAACTCAAAATACTAATGTAATTCTCAGAAACGCCTCGAAAGACATTGAATGTTCCTTTTAGCTTTTTATTGCGATACGTCCACATGTCACGGGTGATTTTGGCATTCGCGAACAGGGCATTTAGTTCGTCCTGCGGGGGAAGAGATCCTACCTGTAAATACGGGTATCTACCAATATATCCTCCGTTGCACCAGCAGTTGAAAACGTCTCTTAGAGTTGATAGATCCAAGTCTATTGCTGTTTTGGTGAAATGAACACCTACTAATTTGGAGCTTCCGAAGTGTCGGAGCACCAATGACAGCTTTTCTTTGCTCCAATTTCCCCAGAGATACAGCCAAGTCAGAGATCCCCTGTTCAAGCTATCAACTACTAATTGTTCCGTTGACTGACCATAATTCTCAAGCGACAATCTTGCAATATTAGCTAAAGATGCAAACTTGTGAAGTATGGCTTCTACCGTAGTCCTTTTGCTTGGAGAAAGATCGCTGGGTTCACAGGAAAAAGAAATGTCTGCCTCGTAGAAGGACTGTTGTGCCACGAAAGGTATTAATTTAGAGAACAGATCGTTTAATGAAATATCGAAAAGCTCCGAACCACCACTGATAGAGAAACAAACGAGCTTCGAAACGTGAACCTACCGCAAATCTAAAGCGCTAACCTCTTTGAGAGAAAACGCACGGTCTGTGAATAATCCATATTTCCATAGATTCGGATTCTCCGTATGGGTCAGGAAGACTTCAAATTCTTTTCTTCGTTTCCTATGTTTCGAAATTGCGCAATTCCACGGTGAGTCGGTAACAAAAGCAAAGATCCCTTTTGAATAATCTTTGTGCGCAACTACGTCGGAACAGAACTCGTATGGAACGCAATTCATGCTGGCAAACCTTACTCTAATCTGTTACACATACGTATATGAAACCAAAAAGGTGTGAAATAACAGAGATGCAGCGATTTTTTTATTTTCAAAGCATTGCTTCGATAGCGTCGTCTTATTAGCATTGCTTTTTAGCAATTATTTGCTTACTCTGCTCGAATGGGGTAGTATTAGAAATTGTGCAAAACAGATGATGGTAATAAATTTGGAGTGGGACCAATGATTATGATGAATTTATGTTCTGTCAAAATTTATAAGTGAAAAAGAAATGTGCTTGAAGATCCACAAAGCCAATTTTCCTTCAAAATTAATGGGAGTTATGCAACTCCAAAAGTGGTAACAGTGTAGTTGCCCCCCCCCCTCGTCCCCCCTATTTCCAGACACCACAAATGTCGCATAAGCTAAACTAGGCCTGCCAAAAAAAACAGCCTGCCACTGAACTGGCATTTACTGGCAACAGAACTAATCTTCTGGTAGTACTAACAAGCTTTTCCTTAGTATAGGTGTTTCTCTTTCTTTTTTGGAGGTTTGCAGCAACAGCCAGATTTTTACAAAAATGCGATAAAAACGGCTAGTAATGAGACTAGTAATATCCATCCTCCGGCTTAATGCTCAGTCCTCGTATATGAGGAAGTCTAAAAAAAACCTTTCCTTAGACCCCAAACATAGAAGATTTGCCGAAATCTCAGGATTTTTCGAGAAGTTCAAAAATCCATGGCCCTTTAAATCGTAAATTCATGCGCTCGACTGTTTTCGAGGTATCGGCGCTGTTTGTTTGGACCCACCCTGTACATGTAGAAGCGAAAACCGTGAAATTTCAGCAATTCTCGAGTAACACTTTTTGTTTTCGCGATAACCTCTCCCCCACAATGTTTGCGCTCTCGTAATCGCCTCAAATACTCACTCAGACTTCTTCGTCTACGCTTCAGTCTGAAGTCAAACGGAATGCGGAGGGCCCCGAGTCGTTCGTGGCGAGACCGATCAGAGAACAAAGTGACAAACAGTTTTTTGTGGAATTCAACGGCACCGTTGAAGCGCCTGGCACGAACAACTGACTTGTTGTCTTTGTTTGTTGGAACCTCTCGAACTTGACGTTCGTCACGAGAATCCTGTTTTCTCAAAGTTGACTTTTGCAAAAAGTGATCGACGATTCAATTGACGGACTTCTTCAGATTGAAGGTGCCTGTGGATTTGAACATATAATTAGAAAATTCTGCAAATAGATTTAAAAATGAATTCTGTTTGCTGTTGTAATTATCGGTAAAACAAGAAAACAATTAAAGGATTTAAACAAATATAGTAGCCACTGGCAAATCTTGCCAGAAGTTCTGTAGGTGTCATATTTTAAATCACTTGTTACCTATTCTGCTCTCACAGCCAGTTGACTTGGAGTACTCAACGTCAACGAACAGAGCGATCACGCGCCTTCTTCTTGATTCTGCACTCGAATCTGTTTGTCACTTTCCGCTTACTCATCCTTTGTTTGCAACTTTGCAAATGCCTTTGCATTCCTTCAGTGCCACCGAATCCTTCCTCCCACCTTCTTCTTCTGTTTACTCACTCCCCTCGCGCACTCTCCCGCCCTTCCGAATGCGCTATAAATCCTTCCAATTCCTGCTACTCACAAACACCTCCAATGACTTTCTTCAGGTAACCTCGACTCAACCGAACTTTTCTAAACTCTTTCGTTCAGGTCGCTTACCGTTCTCTCTACGTTCTTCGTCATCTCCTCGGCACAGTATTACCAGAATGCACAGAATCCTTGCAATCCCTGCACGAATCAACTTCAATACTCTTCTCAAATGCAATCGATGAACTTTCCCTACAACCAACAAAGCCAGCAGCCGTGGTACCAACCTCAGACCAGTCAGAACTCGCAGTACCAACAACAACCCTACGGGAACCAGCTCTACAACAACCAACGTCTTCGTGACCCTCAGTCGCCTCCTGCCGGCGAACCCGGCTATCTTCCCGACTACCGCGGCGATAAATACACGAATCCTCAAAGGATTCAGGATACGCGCGCCCTCAACAAACCCTTCTTCGATTCGATTGGTGGCGAACCCGTCTACCCCGGCGGAGTGCAGACCAATCAGAACAACCAGAATCAGAATCAGCAGCCTGGATACAATCAGAATCAAAGTGCTTTTGGACGCAAAAGGCGCCAAAGTGTTCACTTTAGACATTGACGGGTTTTGTAAATATCAACTGAAATTAAGAGATAAACGTTTTATCACAAATAATACATTATTCACATAAATTCCGTCTTCTAAGGAAAGCACTTATCAGAAATAGACATAAAACCGATTAAACTAAAAGGACTCTTCAAAATAAAGTATTTAACTGATTTGTTTGCTTGCTGCTTAACAAAAAAAATTGATGTTATTCCGTGCTATAACATTTTCAATTACTAAATAAGAACCCTTTTATTGATCTCCATATTCCGGATATCGCTGACCAGTTTCCCGACAATCAAATGTGTCAATTGACAGAAACGAGTCTCGGCTGTTTGCTTCTCACCCTCTGATACCAGTCCTTTCAGATCAAGCACTTAAAAGCCATAACTATTCACCACAATTTGCATAATGACACATTACATCTCTTTATTATGGTTTCACCACTAAAATCCACTGACGTAATCGCCTTATTTGCATTCCGTAATTTTAATACAAACAATATTCAGTGTTTTCGTCGTTCCAGACCGTCTGACACTACAGTAAACTCTTCATTTCGTCGTTTCCTTTCACGGCGCGCAAACAAACAACAAACGGTTTGGATTCTTTTATGTGTGATCAGATGGTGTTGTTTCCTCGAAGGATCATTCTATAAAACGACGTCGTCTCCTCACAATCCTCACCTTCTGCAATGCATCTCTTCCTATCTCTCCTTCTTCCCCTAGTCGCCGCCGAAGTCATCCGCATTCCGGTGATCGGAGTCTCCAAAAAGACGAAATTCTTGCCTCGCGCACGCTTCACTCACGAGTGAGTGCATCAACCAGTTCTCATACTCTTCTACTCTCCTTTTCAGCCAAGCAGTTGATTCACTGAAACAGCAAACAGTGGAGGACTACAAGGATTTCGAATATCTCGGAAATATCACTATAGGCAATCCTCCTCAGTCCTTTCAAGTCGTTTTGGATACCGGAAGCGCAAACGTTTGGGTTCCCGACGCGACTTGCAATGATCGGTCAACTCAATGTGCAGAAAAAAACGTTTTCGATAGAAAAAAGTCGTCTTCTTACGTTCCTCTAAAAGAGAAGGACTTTGAAATTCGCTATGGCACCGGAGCAGCAACAGGAATTTTTGGAAGTGACACACTTTGCGTAAGTATTCACGTGTTTACGTCGCTCAAATGTGTACAGAATCATAAGTAGTCATGTGATCTTTACAGTTCGGTCCAACCGCCAACCTGTGCGTTAAAAATCAAACGTTCGGCCAAGCGACGGACATTGGCGATTTCTTCGAAGGAAACCCTCTCGACGGAATCCTCGGCCTCGGATTCACAAGCATCGCTGTCGAAGGCGTCACACCCCCCTTTATCAGAGCGGTCGAAGATGGTCTAGTCGAAAAGCCTATCTTCACCGTATACCTCGAGCATCACCACGGTGAAGTCAATGATAAAGGAGGTGTCTTCACATATGGAGGATACGACGAAGAGAATTGCGGTCCCGTAATTGCCTGGGAGCAGCTTTCTTCAGCCGGTTATTGGCAGATTACAATGAAAGGGTAGGAAAACAGCGATTTATTTAGTCGTTTTATCTGTTTAGCATTCGCATTGGCGATAACTACTGTAGTACAAAGCATTACGAAGCAATTTCTGACACTGGAACGAGTATGATCGGGGGACCTGCAGAGGAAGTCGAAGCCATGATGAAGGTACGATAGAATTGTGACAGAAGCGTACAATCAATGTTAGGCAATGAATATTACCCACTACGACGACTTCCAAGGACTGTATACGGTAGAGTGCTCGCGAATTCCTACACTTCCCAAAGTTGAATTCAAAATTGGAGAACAGTTCTATGCAGTGAGCCCTGAGAATTACGTTGTGGTAAGTTTATTACCTCAATTCCAACAACATCAAATCGGTTTCTTTTAGAACGAAGGATCCGACTGCTACATCCTAATCACACCAATCGAAATATTCGCGGGACCTCAATGGATCCTTGGCGACCCTTTCATTCGCGAATTCTGCAATATCCACGACGTTGAGAAGAAACGAATCGGTTTTGCCAAAAGCAAACAGAATTCTTAAAGACTTTTGTTTCGAGAAATGAATAAATCACCTTGAATTCTTTGTTTCCAAGTGCATAGCGACGAGTTCTCAGTCTGGGAGGGTGATGGCGCAGCAGAACGACGACTCCGAAGACCTATACTACGAGGACTATTTGAAGCGAAGAAATGCCGAGCTAGATGGGAGGAGAGCGAAGGGAGAGTTTCCAAAAGCCGCGCTACCACCGCCGAAGGAGAAGGCAAAGGAGAAGCCAAAGTTGAAGGAAAAGCCAAAGAAAATCGACGATTACGGGTAAGAGAGAGAGAGAGAGAGAGAGAGTGAGCTGAGTACAATAGTAGCATTTAGGTATGTTCCCGAGGGTTATATTCAGACTGATACGTACATTGGAGAAGATCCGTTGAGTTCGCTGAGAACGATCAAGATGAATTTGAGAAAAAAACACATTGATTCTATGAGACAAGGGTACGAGGTTAAGGTAAGTAGCACGTACTTGGCAACTCCGCAATCCCTTTAGGCGCAACTCTGTCAATCGGCGTGTGAAGAACTCGCAAAAGCCGAAGAGAAACTAGTTGATCTTCACTCGCTCCGATCGAAAGCGATTTACAACGGAAACCTCGATGAAGCCGCACAAATCGCGGCGAAGATGCGCGAAGTAAAGAACTCGGCGTTGCATGGAGGATATACGGACCTTCTGATGGACGCGAATCAACTCGAAGCCTTTGGTGTCAAGTCGAATTGGACACCAGACGCCAAACAGATGGAGGAAGAAGAGAGGATTCTGGAAAAGGAGGACGACAGAGGGGGAAGGAAGGAAGAAGAAGACGTTCCTATCAGAGAAGTTCGAAGTTTTAGTGCACGGAGGAGAGAGAGAGATGACGAGAAAAAGATTCCTCCTGAGAAGAAAGAGAAGGAAAAGCCTTCTTCTAAGAAGAGTTCGGAAAAAGAGAGACCTCCTTCGACAAAATCAAATCGACCAAAGTCGGTGCAAAGGGCTCCGACCCCAAAAAAGGAAATCAAAAGAAATATTCGATTAAAAGATTTGGAGAAGGGCGAAGTAGAGCAGCCAAAGGAAATTCCAAAGAACGATCCTTTTGGACTACCTGTTGACTACGGGTATGATTCCTACTGTAATCGCAGTTGATAGAACTATATTCTTTCAGAAAATGCAAATTTTGCGGAGAAGAAGGTCCCGATTTGGGTCGCGAAAATCTCCTGAAGCTTCATTACGCAGAAAGGTGTCCTGTCATACATCGCTGTACCTATTGTGATCAAGCAGTTGAGGTATATTTGAATGTATTGTTCATATATACAGTAATCAAATAGGTGTCCCAACTAACGGACCACCAATTGAATCGATGTGACTTTGCAAAAGACGCTTTAGTTATGTGTTCGTTGTGCGGACTCGCGAAGGATCGCCATGACGACGACCATCCGCTGTGCAGAAGTACGTTTACCCGCAGCGTTTGTAGTGTAACGTGTACGTATAGAACAGTTCCCGCCGAGTGGTTCCATGTGGTGTCCGTTATGTTCAGTGGCGGTAAACGATTGGAATAAACATTTGAAAAAAGATTGCTACAATAATCCGAGGAAGGGAATGAAAGGGGTTCCGCAAAATGCAACGTAGGTTCACAGAAGTTAGCTAATAAACACTGATTTGTTCAGATCCGGTGCTCCTAACTTTATGCAGTCAGTTGATAAGGTAACTTCAGATATTGTATTTTTGTTTTTACCATTTACAGCTTACTGAAAGCGTCGCAAAATTCGCGCAAGGCGACAAGCGAGGTGCCCCAAGTCATCCACCCTCGCGTTTGCCCTCTGGAAGACCGTCTTCCTTACGACGTTCCGCTGCTCCTCGTTCCGCCGCGCCAATCCGCTCGGGTACTCCAATATCCCCAAAGTCAGTTAAATCTCCACGTTCTCCCGTTCAGCGTCGCGAATCGCCTTTGAGACCCGAAAGGGTTGACACTCCCAAACCTCAACAGAAGTTCAATCCGATCACTCCGGAGCAGATTCGCGACGCTTATCGGCAGATAAAAGAGAAAGAGGAACAGGACAAGAAGGATAACGAAGGAGCAAAGTGAAGAGATATAATCATCATTTTCAATATGTTACAGATGGCGAATTACTTACTTAAATTGTTTAATGTAAAATTGTGCATATATCAAAGCATCAATTGAAACATCGGGGAAATATGTACAAGATCAACAGAAAAAGAAAGCATACTTATTGTTGCTTAATGTATAATTGTATGTTCTAAATATACTTTTAAATGTTATGATACATTGCAAAATGCTTTAAAAGCTTCAGTGCAATAAAAGATCTATTGAGTTGAAGTGAGGTGGAGTTCTCCGTTAGAAGCACAATCCGATTATTTAAACCATAACCGAAATTCATTGTTAGCAATTCGTACTCTCAGCTTTTTGTGTAAAAGTGTTGTTTTTGAGCGTTGTAATATTGTATTTCTTCAGATTAGATACCGTTTCATTGCCGATTTCCCGCCATAAATTCTTTCCTTTTCTGTGCACCTGTCGCTATTTACTTTTTGAATGGATTCCTTCTGGATAACCGCGAAAAACTGCAAAGCAATGCTTGAAGACGATCACATCAATCAACACTTTACTACAATGCCGAAAAATGGTTCTACAAGATTCAAAGACGACACCAAAAAGTCATTATTTTCGAGGAACTCCGCAAAATTCGGAGAAAGTATCTTCGGATCGTGGAAGTAAGTAGTACTGATGAGAAAATTAACCATCTAAAGAAGTTCAGAGAATCGTCGAATTCACAGTTTCGTTGAACTGTTGATGTAATATAACACTAAAAGCTACAAAAAAACGTAAGTTGAGAAAATCTACGTATTATTTTCCACCGTAACTTTTACTGTAACTTTTTGTTCATCGGACTTCATTTTTATTCTTTCGTTGACAACAGAAACGGAAACAAAAATGAAATGAGAAGATTCGATGGAATCGTAGAGATCGAGTGACAATTTATGCCGAAAAACGACAGTACCGCTTCTAATCACTGGATCTTCGAACGATGTTGAAGATTCTATGATTCAGCATGAGTTTGATCATTATCTAGATACAACAAACAAACAGCCAAAAAGTTGTCAATGTTCATATAAAGACTGCGTTCTTGGTTAATACTCATCTCTGATGACTTCAAGAGCCCCTTTGGGTCGTGAGAATCTCGTAAAGACTCAATTCGACGTATGTTTAGAACAGTTCCCGGTTCGATCGCTCTGTTCAGTGGAGGTAACGGATTGCAATGAACATTTAAAAATTGTCATCAGTGCTTATCACCGTTGTAAATGAAATCGATGAATTTACTTGAAACGCGCATTTGCGGTACTCCGTACGCTGATTGATAAGAAGCTAGCGGCAACTGTTTGCGACAGTCTTTCTACATTGACGTCGTTGTTTGTACGTTTGCTTCTTTGATTCAATAACTTTGTAATTTTAATGCAAAAATGATGACATATTTCTACTACTTATCTCATCTGATACTCATACAGAAAACGAACGTGTTTCAGAATATACACATGATTCAGCTCAAGTTCTGCAAACAACTTATTTCTGACGTACCAGTTGATGCAATGGATTGGTCTTATGGAGGTCACACTCACTTAAAGCGCAATGCTTCTAATTTTTTCAACTGTTATGAACTCAAAGCTAAACGTTTAAAATGTAATGAATGTCCTTTTCAATCGCTTCTTTATTCTTACAGTTTAGTATCCGTCGGATCTATTCAATCTGAAGAAGAACGTCTTGATAACGTCAATATGGCCTCTTGGAGATCGGAAGTAGCTACCAACACCTGTCCTATAGATAACATTTACGCTGCTTTGCGTATACGTATTGCAGAGGGCCCAGATTACATCAAGTACAGTTCTTTTGTAACTTTTTGTACTACATCTGTATTTGTATGTAGATATTTCAAGAGCCAAACAAACTTTGAGGTGTACGTGACACAATCTCTTTCTTGCTTCGACGCCCAAGAAGGGAAAGAACACCTTCTACTAACTTTCTACTGGATAGAAAAAGTAAAAGAAACACAATTATTTATGAAAAAGGCACTCTTATAGAACATTGATGATTTTCATGGGTCAGAATACGGAAGGTTTTTCGTGCACATTGAGGACGTTTATTCTGTGCGTGGCACCTTTCGGTGTCGTTGTCCTACGACAGAGCATATAATAAGCGTTTCCATGTTTTACTTAAATGATGTCGCTTTGAAGACGGAAGAGCAGTGGCGCGCTGCTTTAAAGGACATCGTCGAGAATGCGCCCGTTGGAGGACACACTGACAAATGCTCAAAATGCGACGACCTTATCTTAAGTACAGTTTGATTTGAACGATGTACACCATGGATTCTACCTATATTCGTCAACAAATTGAATCTTGGAATTTCCACCATTCCTGGAGTCCCTCTGAAAATTACGGTATGCGTAATAATTTATGCGTTTAATGTAATCTCATGTTTTTGAGTTGTTGGACGTAAATTTTAAGTTAGCGGGAATATCAGTATATCACGAGAATCATTTTACTGCTTTGCTCCGGTACAGGGAACGTTGGGTGCACTACGATGGTGGACGCTCACCACTTCTACAAAACGATATTAACGTCGTAGGTACCTTACAAACGCTGTATTACATGCCGACATAATACATGTACTTCTACTGCATCAACAAACGGAAACCACAGGTAACACAACGTCTGGGCGACCAAGGACTCGATGGCGAGACGAATTCGAGAGGTGCAACATATTGTAATATTACGATTTCGTATAGCAAATGTTGAAAAATGTTGCATGAAAAAAAATAAATTATTTCTGCAGAATATGGTTGCGTACAAACATGTACAAAGCTTAAGTACAGCGTTAAACGACATTCAATCTCACTGATAAGACGTTAAAGGCAGCACTCTTGAACAAAACAAGCTAAAACTCATACTCGGCTTTCCTGATGTAAGCAGAACATGGTTTTCGGTACGGTGCTATCAAAAGGGTTAAGGGTCAGGGATAAGGAATTGGATGAAAAAGGAAGAGAAAGCGGGCCGCCGCCGACCTTTCAAAAAACAAAAGAAGAAAAGGTGTATACCACTCATATGACAAAAGCCTAGGACACAGCCATTTATACCACCTTTTGGACAAATCAGTTTTTGCCGTCTTGTATTAAACGTTTGTTAGGTTCCAACGGGATACAGGTGAAATGACGTACAAAATGGCGACGCAAAGCTTATCACTAACTCCTTATCGATCAAGTAATCGATTATTTTCCATCACTCCGCGTACCAATGAACTATTTTGCTCGCCTCTCCTTAACTCTCTCAATATGAAGAGAATTTCGATTTTTCGATTGTTTTAAATATTTAACTTGAAATAAATAGGAATTTAGTGTTTGCGGAACGCCTCAATTTTGTTAACCATTTTCCTTTTATTTCTCTCTCCCTTGTATATATAGCAAAGGTCGATGTTATTGACTCTTTGATGTACGTCATTTAAACTGTGCAATACGTGCACATTAACGGCGATTGACACAAGGACATGAAGGCCAGCAGCTACGCGCTGAGTAAAAACAACATTGCAGAACTTGATGGATTCCAACTACGAACTGGACACATTTCACGAACCGGATCAAAGCGAACGAAGTGCTTATCAAGCACCGCAAGGAAACACCTTCCAAGAAACAAGATCGGATTCGCCTGCAAACGTAGCATTAAAACGTTTTCGAGAAAAGGTAAAAAGGACAAATTTGTACTTTTGTGAAACAACGTTTAAACTTTAGAAAAAGACAGAAGAACAAAACATACGAAAGACTGGACGAATTTGCGTACACATCTTTACATTAGCTCTATCAACAACACTATCGCCAAAAGTGATTTGCGAGATCATCGAAGAGTATGTGAAGCTCAAAGAAAGTGTCGACTTCAAGAATCTCTATGTAATAATTGTTTTTATTTCTATTAAGACCAATAGTTTTAGAAATGCGCTCCGTACGTTGTGAAGAGACGTTACGGCACATCTTCGAAAACTCGTTCAGAAACCACAGGAGCCATACGAGTGAGAGAGTACCGGCATCAGATGGCAAAAGAGTTGGACGCTTACAAGACTGTACTAAACAAGTTCTGTGAGGTCTTCTCGCGATGGAAAATTGAAATGACAGATACGGTTGCTTATCTGAAAGGTCTTCATGAAGCAGCTATCAATGTGAAAGACGTAATTACAGAACAACTAACCGTCCCAATCAAAGGTATAATATGCTCAAACTAGTTCACAATTTCTATAATGCTTACAGAAGGACATCCTTGGAATCTTCAGGAATCATTTCTCCAAGTTAGTTGAATTTGCAGAATTTCTTAAAAATTCTTTAAACACCATTCTTTAAGGGTATTTTCAAAGATATGCATGTGGAAAATCTGCAAATCAAAGATTTTCCATACTTTTATGACAAATATGAAAAACAAATGAGAGATTCAGAGGTATAACTTGCCACTTTTGCTGTGTTTAACTAATTTTGTTAAGAAACAATTTCCTTTCGAAG